>JAZKJV010005645.1:0-170000 GCA_037367405.1 Ottelia alismoides
TAAATCAATTCACACACTGTACAAGTTGACTTCAAAGATGATAGAGTTTGCGGTATAGATAAGTGAGTCTGAAATAGCCGATGAATTGATCTTGAATAAGGATTGTTGGAACTTGAGGACTATTGAGGATAAAATCCTAATCCAAGTTAAGGCTTCGACAAAATGCTTGTTTCAGGCCCGATCGAGCTCTGTCCTTTGTCTGTTCTCATGAATTGGTTTAGGAAAATAAATTCATTCTAACTTTCTTTCTTTTTCACTTACTTTTCAAATAAGTGTTTGCTAAGGGACTAGCAAAGTTTAAGTATAGGGGGGTTGATGAATCCATGATTCATTAACTTTTCTGTCACATTTTTTCTTAAAACCCTTAACAAATGCATGTAAATATTCATTAATTCCCATCTTTTAATAAATCCTCATTCATGTATAAATATTCACTTTTAACCATAAAAATCATGTAAATAAATAAAGAACAAGAAAAAGAACAAAAGGCAGATTGGATATATGTATATATGTACAATATGACTTAAAATATAAATATAATTGCAAGGTATATTTATAGCCTAACCCCCGAGACCAAGTCAGCATGGATTGGTCGACAAACCAAAAAGTAGTGGGAGATAAGGAAAGAAAATCTAAAAAAATAAATTAATACATACACCATGTACATTTCACTATTTATAAAATAAATACAAAATTTCAAAGATTTTTAATTAATTCATATATCCATATTTTTCGCCAAACTATTTTCCTAATTATTTCTAAAAATGTATATAAAAATATAAAAATAAGTTAAAAAAATATTGCCCTGTATATATGCCAAGAAATCTAGCCTATAAATTGTTAAAATCTAAACTTCCGAAAGTCATAATTTCTTTATACGAACTCCAATTTCACTGTACTTATCTTTAAAGTTCATAAAATAATATTCTCTAATTAATAAAAGTGGTTTCATCGAATTCGGAGTTCGTTTGCAAAAAGTCGGTGTTGGGACCAAAAGACAACAGGGTTTCCGGGCTATTTATTTTATATACCACACATTTTTTATAGTTTTCTTAATTTTATAATTTCTAAATATTTTCATGATCTTGTAATTTAACCCTAATTTATTTTATAATTTTTGGAGTTTATTTATTATTTTAATAAAATAAAAAACCCCAAATTATAGTTATAAATGAACTGGCTAACCTATACCCTTATTTATTAATATATGTAAATTAATATATTAAAATCCATAAATATTCATACAACCCTTATTTATTATTCTAATAATTAAGAAAATTTAAAATAATTTTTACTTATTTATTTATTAAATTAAAAATCCAAAACCTATATATATATATTTTATTAATAAAATATTTATATTTCTAATAATATTTATTATTTATAAAAAGTATTTATTCCATAAATTAGATAAATAATTTATTTACATTTCTTATATTTATATCTATTTAAAATAACGTTATTTATTATATAATAATGAATTTATAAACATTTTCAGCTTCTGGCCAACCAGGTGCTGACACTTGTCAACACCTGACTCATCTTCCTCAAGAAGACGTTCTGCCAGACTTCCCCAACCGGCCGACTTCAGCCATTTTTCCCGCGCACCTCTTCACTCCTCCAAGCAATCCAAACTGCTAGATCTAATCTCCTAACAACCTACTCCATCGCCAGCCCTTCAATCCTACTTGGAGCCCACACAATTGATCTATATAACGCCCCAAAGATCGCCATTGCCAAGTTAGTCCTTCCTTCACAACCAACTGAAATCAAGTTCTGTTGGCCGACCCCCTATCTTCCCAAGCATTGTACCGGCCATCTGAGGTGGTGACAGATCCTTGGAGAAGCCCAGCGTGGAAGAGGTGTGTTGGAGGAGAAACTCCAAGGTGCTCCACGACCCTTGAATCGCAGCTTTGAGCCGCGTGAAGCTCCGGTGTACCGCCCGTCGAGCCATCACCAGGAGGTCATACACCTCCAGTTCACAGGTACTTTCCTCCATCTTCTCGATTTTTTTTCTCGATCATCGCACCTCAATTAGCAACGTTAATCACGTAGTGAGATATCTTAATCATCATACTTAGATGCCCAATCGAAATCTCTTCTCATTTTGTTTCAAGTCAACTTCAAATCGCGACGCCATTCTCATGCACCTAGCAATAATTCTGGAAACTAAGTTTTTCATTATGTTTTGATGTTGCAAACTCTTCATCCATTGGCCGATTCTTCGTGAATCGAGCACGAAATTTTGTTGTTTTCAGAATCTTCTTCAATCAGGAGCATCTTCACGCATCTGGAAGCTATCATCATCAAAGAAATCGCAGTTCAAAGAAGTGCAACAACCTGGAACTCAACCTACAGGATCTGTGGACCTTCATCTTCATGCGCCTCCACCGCCGCTCGGAGCCGCCTCCGCCAGCCGCCTACCGCGGCCGAGCTCGAGGGGTGGAGGAGACACCCCTCTGGCCCCGCCGGAGAGCCCAAGACGCCGTCATTTGCTTGGGATAAATCGGAGAAGACACCTCTTTCGCCAGACTTCTAACCGCCCAAGAACAACTTCAAGAACAGAGCGAGGCACAAGTGTGCGACATGTGGCACTCGCAGAGCCATCAGATCAGCGCCGTCAACTTCTAATCTCAGCCATCCACAGCGAAGCGGTGGAGAAATTGCATACTTAACCCAACCAGACTTCCAGTATTTCCAAACCACTCCTCAAGTTTCCAGAAATTACATTTAGGTCCCTCCGCAGGGATCTAAATGTAAAAACACTTTATTTCTTTTTCAAAACAGTCCCTGCGAGGACCTATTTGCAGAACAATTTTAACAGTTTTCTTGCGCTTGTGCCCCTAGGCTGTAGGGGATTTTTGAACCACTTTTTGACCTTATTTTTCAGAGATTTTCTTGGGGTAGTTACGCAACTACCTCCGCAAGCTTTCATTGAATTTTCGTGTATTTTTCTCGTGTTTTCTTCATGATTTGATTCCTTGCAAACCGCCTCCATTTTGGTTTGTTTTCGTGTGTAGTCCGAGCTCGTTGCTCGACTTTTTACCTACTATACTATATCACCTATATTCCACCTATTATATAATAAATAAATTTTGTGAAAAATATCCTTTTTGAAAATTAAATAAAAATTTGAAAAAGATTAAAGTCAAATTAAAAATTTAAAAAATTAAAAATCAAATAAAAACTGTTTCTTTTCTCTGATTTCTTTCAGAAGAGCTAAAATAAAATCGCAAAAATATTTTCTTAAAAATCGAAGCATTCTATTATGCCTCCTTGAGTTCGACCCAGGAACACTCACCTGGTTAAAATAAATAGTGTAGGTTTTTTTCTTCCAAAAACCAAATTTGTTTGATGGACTGAGATCTCTTCACTACTTTTTCTACACCGACATCTTTATTATCTAAAACGCCACGATCCGATTTTAGCCGCGTCAAGCAACCCCGACTTTAGATGCATTTTTTTTGAATGAGCGAGAGATGACACTTAAGGTTAGAGTCCAGCTCCAACATTTTCATTTAGAATACTGATTATAAAAATGATTAGCTACTTCTCAGTGTGGAATACAGGTAGCCATTAAATGGTCCAGATTTCCTCAGCAGAGTGGGTGGTTTAAAGGACACTGTGTAAGGCTTCGTCCTTAAGTAACACGGGTAGCCATTTTACGGTCTGTACTTACACCTATACTGGCTGAAAGTAGATGCAACTAGTCGTAGGAATTTGAGATAGTCTTTAAGAAAATCTTCGACACCTAACATCTCGCTAATTATTTTCCAAGATTGTCTTATCACCAATTCAATTTGAAAAAATAATTGCCGAACTCTTGCGGCTTCATTGTGTGAGTTGGTAAACTTGGGGTTTGATTTGTGTTTGATTTGGGTGCGTGAACGGATTTCGAAGATCAAAAGCGCACAATTGTGTCATCAATCTCCTTGATAAAAATTTCTTTTGAATATCCTGTGCACTTTCACCGAAATCAACCATGTCGATTCATCATCAACTTCCTTCGACAAAGATAAGAAAATGGTCCAAGTACCAATCTGATCTATATTATGAAAATGAATTTGTCTTGATCTGGCCCAAATCGGCTAAATTCTCTTCTTTAAATAATCCTCCAACATTTGAGGGAGAATTTCACTCTCAAATGAATCAAATCCCCTCACTGAATTCCAAGCCATTCTACTCGAATCATCTGACCACACATGACCACTTACCATCCTGGAATGAACCGTCTTATTCTCGGTTTCTCATGAAACTAATGAATCATTTAAAGATCAAATCACTTTTGAGAATCATGATTGGCCGAGAGACCAAACACGCCAAATGGAGAGGCCCGCGCTTAATGATCATCAATGTTGGATTGACCATGATGATCAAATCCCTATTGATCAACCTGAATACCATGCCTTTGATCGTTCTATACATACAGAGGACCAAATGGATGATATCGACACATATGCACCCTATATGACTCCATTATTTGAGGATACGATCAATCATGACCATGGAAGTAGTCTCTACTCAAACCAGCATTACATGCCTGAATCACGACATATTGAGTACGAGACCAACAAATTCCCGCAAAATCCTTCCTCTGAGCAACCTCCTTCCATAATTTTTGAGGAAAAATATGAGATTATAACTATCATATATTGGATATTCCAAGGGACTCTCCTCTCAGCACATACAGGAAAATGGAAGATGAAATTATTGAATATCAAATGCAAAAACACACCCCAACTGTTCCCATGATTGATCCTGAACAAATTTTTGAGGATGATACTTCGAGGATAAATAAGAGATTTGATTTAATGGAGGATAGATTTCGAAAGTTTGCCGACCGATTAATTTCACTCTCTGGTAGTTCGGACATAAAAATGGATGAGGAAAAGATTGGATCTCATGTTGAAAATTCCGAGGATATTCAGAAACCTAAAGAATATGTTCACCCTTGGGACGACTCTGATAACGACACTTCTTCATATTACTCACCTAAGGATGACTATGCCTCTGACTCTTACTCGGAACATCAAAGCTCCTGCTCATCTATAGAAAACACCACATTACCACACCACACCGAAAATACCAAAAAATTGAAATATTAAAAAATAACAAAAAAATTGAAAATCCAGAAAAATACATAAAAATTAAAACTGAAGAAGATCTAAAGAATTTGGATCCTGATTTACGAGAAGCAACGGAGAAGAGACTAATTTTTGAACTTCCCTTTATATAGGTCATTGAACACTTCCCCAACCTTAAAGGATTTGTAATGGACAAATTAATGATGAAAAAGTCGGGGAGGATAAGAACAAAGACTTAAAGACATATATTGTCAATGGCCTTCTCCTTAGTGTTGAGGATAAAAACCAAGAGCTGCATAGTGAAGCGGTTGCCCATATTTGACTATGGAATCAATGACATGATATTTACCCATGATCGAATTGATTATGATTCACCAATCAATATCCTCCCGAACTCTGTATTTCACGAACTCAAACTCGGACCTATCAGGAAGATACGAGAGATTGATCAATTGGCTGATGAATCGATAAAGAGGCTGAGAGGAATCATTTCTGTCATCATTACATTCCAAGGTGCTTCCCTCAAAGTAGACTTCATGATCATTGATGTTGAGCATCAGGGAGAATTCAACCAATATCCAATTATTCTCGGAAAGCCATTCTTAGCATTGGCTAAGCAATTATTGAGTGTGAGACTCAGACATCAATTTTACAACATTGGAAGCACTTCAATATCAACACGTCTTTGAGGAACCACAATTTTTTGAGGTAACCCATGAAGACTTCGACAACCGTAACCATCAAGCGGTAGAAGAGCCCTACCCCGTTACTACATCTGAGATAGCGGTTGTTGATGAGACTATTGGTTTAGAGACTTTCCCTCTTGCTCCTTTTCCAACTGCTCTCACAATGGAAAATCAAATTTATGACTCATACGATCCTAATTGGTCCCACCCTGGGTCAACCTATTCTGACTACCTTGATCAAATCAACTCGACACAGGAATGCTCCAACATCAAGTCAATTGAGAACGGACATTCAGAGACTTCCCCCACTATTTCAATTCCTGCAGATCTTACAATAGAAAAGTGATTATTATATGATCTTGAGACTTATGCATGATCGTACCCTAGGTCAATCTACTCTGAATACCTTGACCAAATCATTCCAATTCAGGAGTGCACCAACATTAAGAAGACTAAGAACAAACACGTAGGACGAACATCGACCAAGAAGAAAATTTTCAATGGTTATTCATCTGGAGACTCAAGTGGACCAACAACTTCACGAAACAAAATGACTACTCCTTCATCGAAAAAGAAAGTTACCTTTGACCTTCCGGAAGAGGAATCATCTGATGATTCCTCATAGGGTCCGGAAAAGGTAATCTACATGAGTGAGGTTTGTTCGGCTGTCTTAAAATTCTACCTTCGCAAGGATCCAAACTTCGATTCCCATTGGACGACTCCCATTCCTCACTATTATTCATCCAAAGTCGATGCTCCTGCTCTCACTAAATACATTGGAATTATTGTTGGACATGCTAGCCCACAACGAGCCATTATGCAATAAATGTTATTGCAATTATCAATCCTTGATCTGAAATGGAGAATAAATAATTTGCATAATAGGTCCTTTAGTACAATTAGGTTTATGTACCATAGCCATCTTAGTAATTATACAATTGTTGATTCAATTATTGAATCACAGAGGATGGTGCTTGGTAAAGAGTTAGATTGAGGACTTATCAAGCACCGTCAAATGATAGTTAGGAGATGACCTCCAGCCTGAGAAGGAGATGGCAATCATTTCTCATTTAGGTTGATATCTAATTGACCGCTTGATGCAGGTCCTCTGCATAGGAATAGAGATTCAGAGGTGTTAGATAAGTTAGGTGAAAGAGTTGGCTTAACGAGATTGAGATAGCTAAAGTCCTATGTCGTATGCTATCATGATATAGGCACACATCCTCTGATCGAAGATAGATGTGTTACTATATGTCTGAGTATGTACATTTGGCAGACCAATAGGTTGATGACCTAATCAAGGTCTATACACCAGCGTGCTGGTGTGCATACGAGGGCATATGAGTAATACGACCTCTCAAATGGATCATACAGGTTCATCTACTGAACCAGAAGACATGAGCTCACTTATGAGATATTGGGAAGAATAAAATTTCATGCACGATCGTCTCGCTTTGGAAGCTTCACTGAATTTGTTGGATTGATATATATTTTTGGAAAGTATATGATCAAGACCTAGGTATGATATATGCTTTTGGAAAGTATATGATCGATATCGACTCCCAATGGTCAAATGAGAAACTTACTGATAAAACAGTGAAATAGACAGTGTAAAAATGATCTAATACTTAGCGTTTATTCTGAATCTTCCACTATGCAGGAGGTACATGTATTGGGAATACCTGAGGGTGATGTGATCATAAACGATTATATAACCATGACGCTTCCATTCCTAGGGAGTGATGAAACAAGTCTAGATTTTAGTGACTCCTCTCAGTAGATAAGTAATCTGATCTTGGTCCAAATGTTGGGCATTGATCTGAATGTGATTCAGATGCAATGAGAAGATTATATTTGTGGTCTTGATTTAATCAAGCATCTATGGGAGGCCCGAGATATAGATTTGAGATATGATCTCAATATCTAAGTCACTGTACGTGGAACAATACAATCCCTGTCCTTATCTCCAAGTATCCGCAGAGAAAGCGCATTATATTTGAAAGGGTTCAGGATAATTTCATTGTTGATATTATATATCCGAGCATTGAGAAAATTGATAATTAAATGCCATTTACTTGTCATGAATAATATTAATCTGATTCATATTATGAAGAGAGTTATCTTAGATAATTAAATGAGATTTGATTATCAAAGATGTGAATAATGTGAATGTTATTCATATTATTTGGGCACATGAGAATAGAGATCCAAGACGATTAAATGAGATTTAATTATCATGGATATGATAATGTGGATAGCAATATCCATATTAGATATATATATTATAAATTTGATTTATCATATATAAGAGAGAAATATTTGTAATTTACATTTGTTAATTAAATTTTGATGTGAATTGGATTCACAATAGACAATTAATTGAAAATGTAATTCACATTTTATTTTGTGCTGTGAATGTGATTCGCAATTTTCCAGTGGCAAGATTGCAATATTCACAAATAATTATGAATTATTTTTGTAGAATAATTTACAATAAGTGTTGTTGTAAATCTTGGATATTTCCATGGAATAATGTAATCTCATTAGATATCATGAGATTACATGAGATTGCCACCAAATCCCATAATATGGAAGGAGGTAATCTTTATTCCATAATCTCTATACTTGATTGATTTAATTTGAGATTAAATCATATTATTTTATCAATATATATTTAATCTAAATTCAATTAATTATTGTTGGTTTGTTACCAACAAAAATCATGGTCATTAAAAGAAACACAATTCAATGTAAGTCATTGGATTTGTGCTGTCCATGGATTGAGATCCATGGATCCCAAAATATTACAAAAGGAGAGACGCCCCTTGTTCTTCTTTGTTACAACAACACAATGAGAACATAAGGCTGTCTCTCTCATTCTCTACATGCACTCTCTCTCTCTCATATGGACGTCCACCATGGATGCCCTAGAGAGAGTTTCCATCGTCGCAGCGTCGTCGTCATGTTGTCGGATTGTTTTCTCATGGATACCCATCTACTTTGGCTCACCTTGCTCATGAAGAAGACGTTGTATATCGTGGAATCAGATCAGGAGATTCACCGCTTGGATCATCAACATGGATTGCGAGGAGTACGTATTTCATCAACACGCTCGCAAGCGTCTCCTCCGTCGGATCAGACTTGAGACAGGTCTCTTCATTTAGAGACTCGATTGAAACCATGCTTCAAGAGGTAATCCTATTACTTGTTTGTGGTTTAGACGAAATGATTCAAGAAATATTCTTGGATCATGTGGTTTCGTCACATGAAAAATTTTAATTTCCTCTGCCTCGAGCAACTAGCGCGACTAGTCGCTCCCGATCGCATACGATGCAATTCTTACGCTTTTGTGATGCGCTTAGGATCTCTCCATATACTTCAAGTTGTGTCAGAGCCAGGTTGGAGGTTTTGGATGCGATCCATTAACCTAGGAAGACTTGGGTTCGTTAGGGGATGCGAAAGTTTTTTCTTGCATTTCATTTTCGCATCTCTGTTTAGTGATTATTTTTGGCCTTGTTTAAATTGTTCAAACAATAAAATAATAATTGTATTTTGTTCCTCATTAAACAAGGAAACTGTAGGATCTGAGTTTACGTAGTTTGGATTCCGCATGCTTGAGATATGATCATTTTAGTGAACATGTATCCACAGTTTTGGGGACTGCGAATGTTAACGTAATTAAGATGTTAATTGCATAATTAAAAGCCTTGAAATGCATGAAAATCACTTAGGTTCTGTTTTAAATCAAAATTTCAAACTATAGGAATTTATTTTGCTTATTGGATTTAAATTGATTGAGATATGGTATTTTTAGTAAGTGAGGGTCACTGCTGGAATTACTTTCCTAATCAAGAACCTAGTGATTGCCATTTAAGAAATTAGTGAAATTAAATGGTTTAATTTCCTGTTATAATTATGAATAAATTTTTGTGAAATATTTTATGATAATCATTTCCTTAAATGATATTTCCTTAACCAATAATTGATTAGATATGATCTAGATCACAAATAGGTTACATGATCTACAAGATCTACATTCCAACAAACATGTTGATTGAATAGGATTTGGGATTTGTTTAGCAAATCTCATTATAATGCTAATCAAAATGGTTTTGATTATTATTATTATATGGTATAATTTCGGTGAAAAACCGATGATCATCTCAAGTACAAAGTGATCTATTTTGCATTGTCCTTTCTCGAGGCGGATATGGTATCTAGTCGGGGAGCGTTGGGATAGCAGGTTGCACCATGTGCGATCTGTCCCACTCCCGTCAGTACTGGCCTTGACAACGGGTAGGGTTGGTATAATGCTTAAGAAATCATGATGTATTTTTAATTATTAAAATTCAAAATAATACGTATTTGAGATAATACCATAATTCAAGTAACAATTAAGAATGTTTGTTGGATATTAATTGGATCATTAACTTAATATGATTAGATTAATTGGAATCCAATTAAAATTAAGACACTCTATTATAAATAGATGTGTTATTTCCCTTCGAAGAATTAATCATAATGAATATGATTCATAATGATTAATTAAATTTGAATATGATATGGAGGATCACATAAGTGACATCCATGGTATCCCATCAAGGCGAAGGGTTCCGTCGCCAGAGATTGTATGTCGGAGATGCCTGTCCGAAGTGACAGGTCCTGCACACAAGCCATTTGGATCTGGCTCTTCGCTTCTCGAAAGAGTTGGACATATGCATAGTGGCCCCAATATCGGGTCCTCATATTATTGAGGCGATATTGGATTGCGCATAGCGAGTTGTATTCCTGTTGACGGTTGGTTCAATTAATGACGGGTCAGCATCGCCTTAGGGGTGGTGGGTCCGGGTGTTAAAGACCTAATTGGGAGATGCAAGTTGGACTTGCAAGGTGGAATGTGTTCCCGCTTATTTTTATCCGAGTTACAGGTTCTTATATTATTGGGATGTGACAAAGATAAGGAAGGAGTTCCCAGATCTTGCTTGAGATATAATGGTAAGTATATCTCTTATATTGAAAGCGATTAAGGGAATGGACTTTCAATGTTGACAAGGCAAGACAACTTTGTTAAAAACTCCTGAATCAAAGTAAAATATGTATATAAAATATATACACTTACACAAATTTCTTATTTCAGATAATCTTTCATTAAGCCCACTCAATGTTATACTCAATAATAACCAGTAAAATATCATGGATTGGACTAATGATTCAAATATTGTACTTGCAGTTGGACACATAATGTATGTGGTTGCAATGTGTAAGTTTTCCTCATAATAATGAGGAATGACAATTGAATAGACAATAGATCTACAACCCTAGGGTTTATATATTTCTATAGTCTTGATCTTCCATCGAATGTACTTTGGAAGTGACATGTCAATAATGATCGCAATTGTCAAATAATCCTTATAAAAACACAAGAAGATATTCTGGCACACATATGTGCTCTCGACATTTAATTATGAATGACATGGTTCTCTGCATCATGCAGAATGGTGGCTCTATAAGAGATGATGTATTCAAATTGTTTGAATACCTACCTGAACCAATGTTTTAAAAGTTTAGATGGATGTAGATATGATGAGTGTCATCGTTCTAGTATCTATACTCTAGTCATTCATGAAGCTTCATAATATTCATATTGTATGAATTTAATGAAGTATGTATAAATGTTGAAATTCTCTTACATTGAATTCTTTTCAATTTAACACAAGAGATCCTTAGTCTTAAGCAGTGGTTGTTTATAGATAAAGGGAGCGCAGTGGAAGCATGTGTCATACCCGAGATGAGAAGGGTAGTCAAAGAGTTGACCGTACTTCCAAGACTTCCATATGACATCCTAAGAGTTGGATGAATGCCAATACAACAATAAGTTGGTGTGTTGATAGTATGACTATCAAGTCTGTCTAGAATCCTTAGTGAAGGACTCAGATAGAGCATCATAATAATCTACATATAATCATTGACATTGACTTACTTATTTGATAAGATAAAGTCTGATAATTGTATCCCAATCTTCTAATGACACTTGTAATTGGTTGCATATACATTAGAAGATTAGAAATTTGATCTTAAGGTTTAATAGTCATCTACATGGATATTGATGCAATTGTTGCAACAATCTCTATTGGATTGATGAACTTCATATTTTCAGTGGGAGAGCCCTTAGTCTTAGAGAATGTATCTATGACCTAGATATAAAATACACTCAGAGTTTATTTCTAAATGTTAGAAATAAATATAAATTGAGGAATAGACCTATCGTAAAAGGTTATGATGGATACATTTCAGATAGTAATATGACATCTGGAGGACTCTGTTAAAATTAGAAAATTAATGAATGGTTCATTAAGACTTCTAATATTTAAAATTTAAAACCTTTAAAGATCAATAAAAGGATGAAGATCATTTGGCAATGATCTGGCATCAAGTTTTGGACATAAGTCTGTTGATGAGATCAATAGACAAGTAAGAGATGAAAATTTAGAATGTCTATAATTTCAAAACTTACCTACTTATGAATATTTTATTCAAAGTAAAATGTCCAATACACCCTTCTTTGGGAAGGGTGTAAGATGTCAAGGTATTCAGGATCTCACACATATTCATGTATGTGGATCATCTATATCATAATGAACATTGTGGATATGTGATATCTATTGATGATTATGTATGATATGAGATTTCTTCTCTTCACCTAATAAACCTTTGAAATGTTCAAAGATTTCATAATTTTGGTTTAAAATCAAAGATTGAAAGAAGACTAAATGAATTTGATCTAACCAAGGTAGCAAGTACCTATTAGATGAATTCGTGGAATACCTTATGGAGATATGAATATCATTTCTATCTCACTCCTCCTAATGCACCTAAAATCAATAGAGTGGTAGTGAGATACAATTGGATCATGTGTGACATGATTTGATCAATGATGAATTTTAGCGTAATTTCCTCTTAGTTTCCTGGTATATATGTAGTAGAGACTACATTATATATCATTAATAAGGTTCCATGCATGTAAGATGGAATCTATCACTAGATAGTGCTACTTCATTAGGAAAATAAAGGATGGTATTGGATACCTACTTTATGACCTTGAGATTCTTAAAAAATCTCATCTCTGAGAATGTGATTCTTAGATGATTGAGACTCTTGAGAATCAAGATGAAAATGAAGTAAAGGAACTCATTGAATCTTGAGAAGATAATGAGGCTCCTGAAATCAGAAACTAAAAGGACAATTAAAGATGAAACATTAATACCTCTTCAAATAAGCTTGAGAATGTATTCCATGTGTCAATTAAGTATGACAATGATCTGACTTCATATGATGAAGTCTCTGAGGATCATGACATGGAAAGATGGATGTTAGCAATAAAGTATAAAGTAGACTTCATATACAAGTGTTGTATATGGACCCCCGAGGATCCACTTATATGGGTAAGACCCATAAAGGTGTAAATGGATCTTCAAAAGAAAGGGAACCTGATGATAAGGTAGAGACCTTCAAATCACGGTTCGTAGCCATTAGCTACACATGAAGAAAGAAGAAATCGCTTGCGATGAGACTTGCTTTCCAGTAACCATGCTTAAAATCATCAGAATATTGCTAACCTTAGCTACGCAACTTGACTATTGCATCTTCAAGATGTAAGTAAAGATTGCATTCCTCTATGAATACCTCTCTGAGGATATTCACATGAAGTAGCCCCAGGGCTTCATGGTTAAGGAAAGCCAGGTGTGAAAGCTAGAGAGCTCCATTATGGACTCAAATAAGCTTCTTGAACTTGGACCATAAGATTTGATGAAATTATAAATGTTATGATTTCAGATAGAATCTTGATGAGCCATGTAAAGCTTAGTGGGAGTGCCCTTGTGTTCATCGTGCTAAATGTAGATAATATCCTAATCATTTAGAATGATATAAGTACGATAATAAGTGTTTTATGACCTGACTATTCCATACCTTGAGATATGATCTCAAAAAGATGCCTCTTGGATCTTAGTTCTGAAGGTGTTGAGAAGCAAAGAGAAGAAGCTATTGGGACCGCCACATTTATAGTACACCCTGGACAAGTTCCATTCTTGGAAAATCCCAAGGAAGTCTTCCTTCCCTTAAGATATGGTACTGGCCCATCTAAAGGGATAGCACCTCAAAGGGTTGAGGAAGTGAATGCTAAAACTGGTTGCCATTACGCATCAGTTACGAGAAACCGAGTGTATGCAAGATGTGTACAAAAGTCAGATATCTGCCATGTAGTTGGAGTAGTAAACTATTACTAATCCCACTATGGAGATAAAACACTTGATTGCAGTAATAACAAAATCTTCAAATATGACAAGACTTTCGAGATAGCGATCTCTATGTCTTATCTTCAAGAAATTAAGACAATATAGATAGTGATCTAAAAGGTCTTAACTTTGGATACCTTTGGATATAATGATCTCCAGGAATAAGGGTATTTTGATAAGGATTATGGAAAAACTGGTTATGATAATTATTAAGATGTAGTGTCAAGGACACTATCACTAACAAGTATGAGTATTGGTTGCATAAGATGCAACATTTGCATTAGATGCGAGCACTATTGCTGGGAATATGCAAGTGCTATAAATGGACTTGGCGTAGTCTCACGGGAACAGAGTGACTGATCAGCTTACATATCTATTTTCTAAATAGCATATGATTGTCACATGAGTGTGGGTTTAAATGATTAATCCATTAATTGATCTTTGGGCTAGTGGGAGATTAGTTGACATGCGAGCCCACGACGAGCCATTATGAAATAAATGTTATTGCGATTATCATTCCCTAATCTGAAATGAAGAATAAATAATTTGCATAATAGGTCCCTTAGTACAATTAGGGTTATGTACCATGGCCATCTTAGTAATTCTACAGCTGTTGATTCAAGTATTGAATCATAGAGGTTGGTGCTTGGATGAATATCTAAAGAGTTAAATTGAGGAATCATCAAGTACCGTCAAATGATTGTTAAGAGATGATCTCCAGCATGAGTAGGAGATGACAATCCTTTCTCATTTAGGTTGATATCTAACTAACCTCTTGATGCAGGTCCTCTCCATAGGAATAGAGATTCGGAGGTGTTAGATAAATTAGGTCAAAGAATTGACTTAACTAGATCGAGATAACCAAACCTATGTCGTATGCTGTCACGATTTAGGCACACATCCTCTGAGAGATATTGGAGAGATGTGAGATATTGGGAAGAATCAAATTCCGTGCACGATCGTCTCGCTTTGGAAGCTTGAATGAATTTGTGGGTTTGATATATATTTTTGGAAAATATATAATCAAGACCTAGGTATGATATATGCTTTTGGAAAGTATATGATCGACACCAACTCCCAACGGTCAAATGAGAAACTTACTGAGAAACCATGAAGTAGACAATGCAAAATTGATCTAATACTTCGGGTTTATTCTGAGTCTTCCAGTATGCAGGATGTACATGTATTGGGAATACCTGAGGGTGATGTGATTATAAACGATTGTATGACCATGACGCTTCCATTCCTAGGGAGTGATGAAATGGGTCTGGATTTTAGTGACTCCTCTCAGTAGAGAAGTAATCTGATGTTGGTCCAAATGTTGGACATTGATCTGAATGTGATTCAAATGCAATGAGAAGATTAGATTTGCGATCTTGATTTAATCAATAATCTATGGGAGGTCTGAGATCTGGATTTGAGATATGATCTCAATATCTAAGTCACTATACGTGGAACAATACAATCGCCCTGTCCTTATCTCCAAGTATCCGCGGAGAAAGCGCAATATCCTTGAAAGGGTTCAGGATAATTTCATTGTTGATATTATATATCCGAGCATTGAGAAAATTGATAATTAAATGAGATTTAATTATCATGAATAATATGAATTTGATTCATATTATGAAGAGAGTTATCTTAAATAATTAAATGAGATTTGATTATCAAAGATGTGAATAATGTGAATGTGATTCATATTATCTGGATACATGAGAATAGAGATCCAAGATGATTAAATGTGATTTAATTATCGTGGATATGATAATGTGGATATCAATATCCATATTAGTCATATATATTATAAATTTGATTTATAATATATAAGAGAGATATATTTGTAATTTACATTTGTTAATTAATTGTTTATGTGAATTGGATTCACAATGGACAGTTAATTGACAATGTAATTCACATTTTATTTTGGATTTTTAATGTGATTCACAATTTTCCAATGGCAAGATTTGAATATTCACAAAATAATTATGAATTATTTTTGTAGAATAATTTACAACAAGTGTTGCTGTAAATCTTGGAGATTTCAATGGAATAATGTAATATCATGAGATATCATGGGATTACATGAGATGCCACCAAATCCCACATGGAATGAGGCAATCTTCATTCCGTAATCTATATGCTTGATTGATTTAATTTGAGATTAAATAATATTGATTTATCAATATATATATATATTTAATCTAAATTAATTAATTGTTGTTGGTCTTTTTACCAACAAAAATCTTGGCCATCACGAAACACAAATCAATGTAAGCCATTGGATTTGTGTTGTCCATGGATTGAGATCCATGGATCCCAAAATATTATAAAAGGAGAGATACCCCTTGCTCTTCTTGGTTACAACAACACAATGAGAACACAAGGTTCTCTCTCTCTCATTCTCTACATGCACTCTCTCTCTCTCATATGGCCGTCCACCATGGATGCTCTAGAGAGAGTCTCCATCGCCGCAGTATCGTCGTCATGCTGCCAGATTGCTTGCTTGTGGATATCCGTCTAATTTGGCGCACCTTGCTGTTGAACGCAAAATTCGAGGACGGAAATTAATTGATGGTGAATAGGTCGTTGTTTTACCCCAAAACCTGCGTCAACAAAAGATTATTTTTTTTTAAATTTTTGCTACTTATTAACCTGTATAGCGGACAGGTTCGAACTCAGGGAGGGTACAATTCCCGAGGGTTATTCAATCAATCAGAAACTAATTAAGAGAAAACGGGAATCTCAAAGGACAACTATCCTTGTTTTTGTGATTTTTTGAATCTTTTATTTTTTTTAATTAATTTTTTTTATTTCTAATTTTTTTTGTATTTTCTGATTTTCAAATTTTTAGTGGTTTTGATTTTGCAATTTTTTATTTTCCAAAAATAATACGAAGCAATATAAACAAGATCAAGAATATGCACACCGAATCTTTTTGTAATTTTTCAATTAGTCAAAAAAAGATCAAATTTAAAGAAAATATTTTTGGGTTTTAAAAGTTCTGAAATATTTTTGAGAACTTTTGTAGATTTTTTGGTTGTTTTTGTATTTTTCTAAAAATCAAACAATGAGAAAACAAGAAAATGTGCACAACCTAGAGTAATTTGCAATTTAAAAATCTTTTAAATGCCAAAACTCTTGGCAATTATTTTTATGACAAACGAGAAGAAAATATCTACAAACAGGAACTGAAATCACAATTTTTCGATTTTTGTACAATTTTTTATGATTTTTAGAAGTATTTTGATATTTTTCAATTTTCTTGAGTTTTATAAAGAATCAATGCGTGAAAATTGGTCAGAAATTAAAAGACAATAAAATCAAACTACTCTTATTTTTTGGAATTTTTAGAGATATTTTCGAATTTTTATGAATTTTGGAATTTCAAGAAGACAAAAAGGCACTGTTTTTGATTTTTTAATAATAATAAATGAAGGAAAAATGAAATGGAAAATTTATGCCAAGAAGATAATCATATCAAGGGCATAACATAATTTTTGCAAAATTTTTAGATCATGAATAACATTTATTTCATTCAAACGCACAAGCAAATGATTGTTCTGCAGTTCAGGGACTTAAATGTAAATAGTCAATGTTTTTGCCTCAAATAAATAATAAAAATGAACAGAAAAGCTAACATGCAATTTTACCCATATATCATGTGTCTGGCATGTGCTTGAAGCTCTGGCAGGGATGTTTCTGCAAGTCTGAATACCTCCGGGGGCTTTGATGTAAATTGTCCTTTTTTTTAATTGAATCCAAACCCTAGAGGGGGTTTCGTTCTTTGCAATCCAACAGGGGCAAGAGGATGCCGCCCCACCTCTTCTTCAAGGCGGAGACGCGGCGGCGGCGAGCGGGCACCTGGGCGGTTCGCGGAGGGGCGGTGACGTGACGCGGGTCTGCCGCCCACGATGGAGGGTGGCGGAGATGCGGCCGGTGGCGCGGGGGAGCCTGGATGGTGCCTGGACCTGACGGGATCGCAGAGGGGCGGTGATGTGATGCGGGTCTGCCGCCCGCGATGGAGGGGCTCTGGAAGCGCGGGGGCTGCGGGGCGGCGATGTCGTTCACGTCGAGGCGGCGCAAGGCCCCGAGGGGAGCAGGTGGCTATGAGGATGGCGGATGAGGAGCGGGCCTGGCGGCGCTAGGGGAGGAGGTCGCGCGGTGGTCTGCACCACGCGTCGGCGGAAGAGAGGGGCCCGAAGCAGTGGGCGGTGCTGCTGCCCCTCGCGGCGGACGACGTGGACTTGGTGGCAGAAGATGGAGGCGGAGGTCGGTGGAGGGCGCGGGCGGCGAGGGGGCGGCGGCGCCTGGAAGGGGCCGTCCCCTTTTTTTGTTTTTTTGTTTTTTTGTAATTTTATTTATGTAAACAGGAAATATAAAAAAAGAATTTTTTTTATTTTTTTATGTAAATCCGAAAAGAGGAAATGAAAAGGATAAAGAAATTCCTTTTTTATTTTTTTTAAATTTTTTTGTTGTTTTCTTGTATTTAATGGTTCTGCAAAACAAATGTTAGAAGAAAAGAAATAATTTTTTTAAAAATTATTTATTTATTTATTTATAAATAGGAAAAATGAACGAGGATCCGGCGGACGTGAGAGATTCGAATCCGATTCTCCGACCACCGTGCGTGGTCGGAGTTGATAGGTCGTGGGAGATAGAAATCGAACGCGTAGAGATGAAGAAGATGAGATGAAAAATCGAGTCGGTGGCGGATAAAAATTGTGATGGATTTTCTTAAGATCTCGAAGAACAAAATGACGATAAAAAATTTGAGACAAAATAAAAAGTGATTAAACTAAGATAGAATGCGAAGAAAATACGGATCTCACCTTAGGAGCGGAAAATGGACCGTGATCGCCTCGACAAGGCTGACTCGCTGTCACCGGGCGACTCGGAGGCTAGGCACAATTCTCGACGAAATTTTCTCTCGGAGATCGGGCTCCTCTCTCTAAAGATTGATCAAGTTGGAATGAGGGAGATGGAGCCATATAAATAGAAAAGAGAGACATTTGAATTTTGGATAAGAAGATAAGAGAGATGAATTTTTGAATTTTTTTGGTGGAGGAGATAACATGAGAGATAAAATAGAAAGATAAAATTATTTACAAAATTATCTAATTTTTTTTGAATTTTCATCACATTATTTAGTTGAGTTAAAAATGTTATTTTTTTATTTTTTATGATGGTTAGTTAAAAATAGCAACTATATACATGTACTATATACATATATGACATTATATACAAGGATAAATGGGGAAATTAGCCTCTTTTTTTGTTTTAAGAATTTTATTATTTGTTTATTTTTATTTTTATTTTAAGTAGTTAGTAAAAATATTTACAAATATATACAAATACAATATGCACAAAATACAAGGGAAAATTGCACAAACCACCCCAGAAAACCGACTTTTCAACCGTAACTCCAAAAATTATGAAATCACAGCCATTTTGAAGATAATTTAATTTAGAATTCAATGGAAGTGAAATTGGTTCAATTTGATATCATATGAAGCCAGAATTGAACTTTCAATTAGTGCTTAGTGGCTTTTTCCAAGTGTGGCTACTTTTATTCTGTACATGATTTAATTGTGCAATCATTTTTATTAATTAGGACCCATTTTTATTTACAACTTTGTTTTTTTGAATGTTTTTTAATTTGGAGTCAATTAAGGTACAAATAAATTAGTGTTAGTTTTATACAGATATACACAAAATAAGTGAGAAACACATTTTTTTTGTATTTTCTGGTTGAGGACCCTATCTCCCCCTACTTTATTCCTGGTCGATCAGGTCAAGTCTTGACCTTCTCTCGGGGTTCGGGTCATCCTGTATACAGTCTTCCCTTTTTATTTTCTTTTCTTTATTTTTCCTTTCTTTCTTTATTTATTTATTTTAGGTTAAAATTAGTAAGAAATGTACAATATTTACATACAAATACAAGTTAGTAAGAATATGGAGTTAGCGTTATATGCAGGTTTTTTATAAGGGATTTTAAGCTAAAATAAATGAATAAAGATGACGAATCGCATATTCATCATCCCCCTATGCTTTACCTTTGCTAGTCCCTTAGCAAACACTTATTTGAAAGAATAAGTGAAGAAGAAAAAGAAAGGGAAAATAAATAAAGTAGGACAATATTGAGTATTAAACTTATCTTCATAAAATTGTAGTTTGGAGCTCTGTCGGACCTTTGGATTATTTGTGTGTCGGAACTTCTGTGAGACTTAGAATTTTAAAACCAACAACCTTCAAGTTCTACACATCATTGTCACAGTTTTGGCCCAGAAGTCATCTTAGATCAATCCTCTTCCCAAAGCATACCCTATGAACATTGAACAATCGACTCATGTGTGTGAAAAATTTTAGCTCTTCCCATCCAGAATGCCGGACTACCATGCAAATCTCCTCTCCAATAACTCGTCCTCGGGGAGTCAGGTATTTCCTTCTAAGGTCTGTCGTGTTGTGTTCACAATCGAATTGGGGGAGAAGTTAGAAGAATGAGAAAAGAACTGGAGGGTGGTTTAGTGTACTCACCTCTCCTTGTGAAGCTGGCCAGTGTAGCCGAGTCTCCACCAAGATCTGTAGGTTTTCTTGAAGCTTGGACCTTTTTGGTCAGATATTTATTTGGTAGTAGCTTCTTTGTATTTGGAGTTTTGGTGGTTCTGCTTGGATCTTGTTGTGCCCCTACGGATATAGAATCTTTTTTTTTCCGTACATGTTTTGGGGTCTTAGAAAAAAATTGTGCCCAGCCGTCCATCCTTTTTCCGAAGCTTTATTTCAACCCGTACTTCGGTCTTTAGATTTCCACGCTACCAGAAAAGAAACTCACACAGTCTTCCAACATCCCGTCTGAGTTGAGCTAAGTGCATAGTGCGGGAGTACAAATTAATTCGCTATTCTAGAGTTGTACCCAGAATGAAGAGACCAGGTTAGACACTAAGGGTCAAATGCTGCACATTGTCATGTGGAACTCAAAGAATTAAGTCAAAGATCTGAAGCTTCTAAAATCCTATTTCTCAGTGAAGTTCCTCTGAGAATTAGGTGGATTAAGGTCCAACTAAGCTCCATTCTTCAATTTTATTCCAGACATCGTTTAAATATCAATACTATCCTGAAAAATGCACATGCAAATGCAGAATATGAACAATGCAGAAAGTTTTTTTTTCATTTTGGAAAAGAATGATGCACATGTGAAAAGAATCATTTTTTTTGTAAAACAATTTTCTAATTTTGAACTTTTTATGGATTTTTTTTGAATTATGCAATTTTTTATAATTTTTGGTTTTGTAGTTTTTTTAAAGGAGAAAGGGTTAGTAATATATACAAGTATATACAAGAGATTTTGTGTGTTTGTTTTTTTTGTTTGTTTTTTTGTTTGTTTTTTTTGTTTTTTTTCCTCTCTCTCTCTCTTCCTTTTTTTGTTTTTTGCTTTGTTTTTGTTTTGTTTTTGTTTTTTTATTTTTGTTGTATTTTTTTATTGTTTTTGTTTTGTTTTGTTTAGTTTAGTTTTGTTTTTTTTACTCTGCAGATTTTTATAGATTTTGGTTTTGTAGTTTTTTTTGGTGTGTTTTTGTTTTTTTATTGTGTTTTTTTGTTTTGTTTTATTTATTTTTTGTTTTTTTGTTTTGTTTTTTTGTTTTGTTTTATTTTGTTACGTGGATTTTACAAAATATACACATAACCCCCAAATAAATGTATTTAAAAGTAGGAGTTATGTCTAAAGTATATATACAATATATACGACACCCCCTATACTTAGCTCGAACTATGTCCTCATAGTGATCAGAGAGCGATAAAGGAAGACATAACTCGTGCTAAGCAAAGAAAGGTGAAAAGACTCCTATGCTACAACGACTCAAAGAAAAGATAAAATGAAGAGAAGTTGGTGATCCCCCCTATACTTAGAATCAAGTAATCCTAAGTATAGTGGAATGTACAAAGGGGAAAAATGATGAAGAGAATGTACAGACTCACAGAGACACAATATGAACAACATCACCCCCCTATACTTAGGGTAGAGTATCCCTAAGTATAGGCAACAACAACAAGGGTGATAAACAGGACGAATATGAACAACACAAATCCTTCACCCCCCTATACTTGGGATAAAGCACATCCTAAGTGTAGCATATATACACACACGCAGAAAAAGGGGTGAATGATAAAACGGGAGAAGAACGAGTGAAACGAAAGGATATACAAGAGGAGTGGATTTACAAAGGTTAAGAAGGTCGATAACGAACCTTCTTGCGGGACCGCTGAGGTATGGATTTGAGAAGGTGTTGGTCGATATTGGGATTATCATTAGATATGAACTGAGTAGGATCGACCAAGAATGTATCCTCAGCGGTTTCTGATTGTGCAGGCCTAAACCGGTTATTGGAAGTAGTGTGGTCATGTCCTTCTTAGGAAGTATTGCAAACCTCAAAGTAAAATGGCTCGTAATCATTATCAGAAAAAGTAGGATCAATTTCAGCCTGGCGAGCCTCTAACTGATCATCATCTTTATTAAAAGGCCCAAATTCCTTTATAAAAGCAATCAAATCAAATTTGTCCTGATCGGTCTCATCTGAATCAAGGTGAATAGGAACAGACTCATCAGTGAAAGTAGTCGAATCATGTCCGTCCTGTCTAGTCTCAGAGTCTGCCTTCTGCTCTAAGGTGTCTATCGTGTAAATTCCGCGGATGTCATCAATGCATCGCCACATACCAGAAGAGTGATCTCCAAGGTCTATGCTTTCCGAGTCCTCCTCCTTGAAGAGTAATTCTCGGGTCTCAGTATCATCCATCATATAGCAAAAATCTCTGGTAGTATCATCATGATTAAAGTCCTTGGGGTTGTCCAACACGGGTGGGCTCTCATGGGATACTGGTTTCTGGACGGTAGTGGGTGTAGTGATTAACACATCGCTCCCTACATCAGAACGGAAGCGAATCTCTCCTGAACCATAATCAATAACGGCTCCCGTAGAGGCAAGGAAAGGCCGTCCCAGGATGATTGGAGGGTGCTCCACAGGGGTGGAAGTCTCCATGGGCATTACAACAAAATCCGAAGTGAAATTCATGCCCTGAATAATAATGACAACATTTTCTAAAATACCCTTCGGCCTCTTGATAGATCCATCAGCAAATTGAACTATCATCCTGATTTCTTGAGAGGCCCAAGATGAAGAGAGTGTACCATAGAGAAGGGTATTATGTTGATTGACGAACCGCCATCAAGGAGAGCGTTATCACAAAAATAGTCAGATATGGAGCAACTCACAAGAGGTATGGCCATGTTCCCTTTCTTAAAATATGGACGGTGAGAGATGGCGTAGGCAGTGGCCATGGTCAAGATGTGATGGTCAGATCTTCTCCTTCTCTTTCTCTTCTTGTGTTGAGGAGTAGATAAATCTGTCATGGCCTGTTGAAGTGGGGCTTTAATGATCTCATGAAGGGTGGCCACCACTTCGGGTTTAGTCAACATTTTTTTGAATTTTTGGACCTCATCCATACAAGGGAGGAGGTCTAATCAGCATTTACATGAGGATTGCCAAGAGCAGTCTGTATAGTGGCATCCTCAGGATCTAGGTTGGGACATGGCTGTGTGGGTAAATGATCGGGCATTTCGGTTCTTTTCTCACAAAATGAATCAATAATATGTCTCCCAGAATCTTTTTGTATTTTCAAAATTTTCTCATTTTTTGTGTTTTGGATGATTTCAAGCTCTCATGATTATCCTCGAGGGAATCAATATCCTCAAATATTGGAGCAGCGTTCTGACTCTCAATTATGTTAAATAGATTGGAAATTTTCGAATTCATATGCTCCACCATTTGATTCAATGTGTTAAGTGTGGAAATCATGAAAGGTGACTTAAAAATCCCAGGATCGGGTGGGTTGAATGAGGGTGGGTGAAAATCAAAGTCCTCCATCTCCTGAAATAATGGGTTAGGCGGATTTGCACAAACATCAGGAGGAAGATCCTCCTGGAAAAGAGAAGGTGGATCGTCTGGAGAGTACGAGGTATCCGCGAAGATCGGATTAGGATAACTCCATTTGTCCATCTTCGAAACAAAAGATGGGAGAGCACGAGGGTCAAGCCAAAAGATATGGAGAAAAAGGCGCAAATGCATAGAAAGATCTGATATGCACACAAGCAATCAAACACAATACAAACCCCCAATTCACCAACTCAACGCAATGTGAAGACCGTGAAGGTTCGGTCTCTTAATCTTGTATGTTTTAGAGTTAGGTGATAATCACAAAGTTGTACAAACACTTAGGTTGAATTATGGGATTTGGGCACTAACCTTAGTGTGTATGTGAGCAAGTTAAAACAAATACAATGAGGGGTTTACTCTCCCCAAAACAATGATTTTTCTTGTGTTTTTTTAGGCTCAAGTTTTCTTTAAAAGTCCCAAATTTTAGGCAGTTATCACTTGGTTTAAGTATTTTCAAAGAATCGCCTACCGAGTGTCCAATTTCCTTTTTACTTATGTGAGTGAAAACAAGGAAGGAGATCGGAAATGCCAATGCGCGATTAAAAACGATGATGCATGCAGGGGTTAGAGATGCGTACCTTGTCGCCAGCACTCTACATGCAAGTGATCCGTGCAGAATTTAAATACAGAAAATAAACTATTCTATATGCATATGCAAGTGAACCGTCCTAGATGATAACTTCTATTAACGGGCAAGAACAAGTTAATTTGACTAAGTCCAAATTACGCTCTACTCTATAGGCACAGAAATTCTTGTTTAGGGTGTTTGGACCTAATTAATTACCTAGCTCAAACAAATTAATTAAAGCAATCAATAGGTGGCTCGCGAAATCCGTGGAAAACAAAGAAAATAAAGGCGATGAAAACAAAACCTGTGAGGTCCCCCAAGTGCACCGGCACTTGGCGAAACAGACCCCGCAACAAATGAATGTCTGTTTACAAAGTTCAAATGATAGAAAATCTCTCTTTTTTTCTTTTTCTCTCTCTTTTTTTTTCGTCTCCTTCAATTCTCTTCTCCTCTTCTCACGCTATCCTGCGGCTTGGTGAAGAATCAAGCCGCCTCCACGTCGCTTGGGTGCTTCGGCTCTCCTAGGATCGCCTCCTTCGCTCCGCGGGACCTCGCAAGAAAAAGAAAAGAGAATGTGTAAGAAACACAATTTTCAAATATGAGAAAATGATGAAATGAATGCAATGGATACGAACAATGGAATAATGTGGCAAATAGATAAACAGGTATTTACAACCAAGAATAGCAGGTCAAGAGAGAAACCTAACTACCCTCGCTGTGCCTCCCCGACAACGACGCCATTTTGTTGAACGCAAAATTCGAGGACGGAAATTAATTGATGGTGAATAGTTCGTTGTTTTACCCCAAAACCCGCGTCAACAAAAGATTGTTTTTTTTTTTAAATTTTTCCTACTTATTAACCTGTATAGTGGACAGGGTCGAACTCAGGGAGGCTATAATTCCCGAGGGTTATTCAATCAATCAGAAACTAATTAAGAGAAAACAAGAATCTCAAAGGACAACTATCCTTGGTTTTTGTGATTTTTTTTAATCTTTTATTTTTTTAATTATTTTTTTATTTCTAATTTTTTTTGTATTTTCTGATTTTCAAATTTTTAGTGATTTTGATTTTGCAATTTTTTTATTTTCCAAAAATAATACGAAGCAATATAAACAAGATCAAGAATATGCACACCGACAATTTTTGTAATTTTTCAATTAGTCAAAAAAATGAACAGAAAAATTTAAAGAAAATATTTTTGGGTTTTAAAAGTTTTGAAATATTTTTGAGAATTTTTGTAGATTTTTTGGATGTTTTTGTATTTTTCTGAAAATCAAACAATGAGAAAACAAGAAAATGTGCACAGCCTAGAGTAATTTGCAATTTAAAAATCTTTTAAATGCCCAAAACTCCTGGCAATTATTTTAAGACAAACTAGAAGAAAATATCTACAAACAAGAACTGAAATCACAATTTTTCGATTTCTGTACAATTTTTTATGATTTTTAGAAGATTTTTGATATTTTCAATTTTCTTGAGTTTTATAAAGAATCAATGCGTGAAAATTGGTCAGAAATTAAAAGACAATGAAATCAAACTACTCTAATATTTTTGGAATTTTTAGAGATATTTTCGAATTTTTATGAATTTTGGAATTTCAAGAAGACAAAAAGGCACTGTTTTTTATTTTTTAATAATAATAAATGAAGGACAAATGAAATGGAAAATTTATGCCAAGAAGATAATCATATCAGCGGCATAGCATAATTTTTGCAAAATTTTTATGTCATGAATAACATTTATTTCATTCAAAAGCACAAGCAAATGATTGTTCTGCAGTTCAGGGACTTAAATGTAAATAGTCAATGTTTTTGCCTCAAATAAATAATAAAAATGAACAGAAAAGCTAACATGCAATTTTACCCATATATCACGTGTCTGGAAAGTGCTTGAAGCTCTGGAAGGGATGTTTCTGCAAATCTGAATACCTCCGGGGGCTTTGATGTAAATTGTCCTTTTTTTTAATTGAATCCAAACCCTAGAGGGGGTTTCGTTCTTTGCAATCCAACAGGGGAAAGAGGGTGCCGCCCCACCTCTTCTTCAAGGCGGAGACGCGGTGACGGCAAGCGGGCACCTGGGCGGTTCGCGGAGGGGCAGTGACGTGACGCGGGTCTGCCGCCCACAATGGAGGGTGGCGGAGATGCGGCCGGTGGCGCGGGGGAGCCTGGATGGTGCCTGGACCTGACGGGATCGCAGAGGGGCGGTGACGTGATGCGGGTCTACCGCCCGCGATGGAGGGGCTCTGGAAGCGCGGGGGTTGCGGGGCGGCGGTGCCGTTCACGTCGAGGCGACGAAAGGCCCCGAGGGGAGCAGGGGCTATGAGGATGGCGAATGAGGAGCGGGCCTGGCGGCGCTGGGGGCGGAGGTCGCGCGGTGGTCTGCACCACGCGTCGGCGGAAGAGAGGGGCCCGAAGCAGTGGGCGGCGCTGCCGCCCCTCGCGGCGGACGGCGTGGACTTGGTGGCAGAAGATGGAGGCGGTGGTCGGTGGAGGGCGCAGGCGGCGAGGGGGCGGCGGCGCCTGGAGGGGGTCGTCCCCTTTTTTTGTTTTTTTTGTTCTTTTTGTAATTTTATTTATGTAAACTGGAAATATAAAAAAAAGAAAAACTTTTTTTTTATTTTTTTATGTAAATCCGAAAAGAGGAAATAAAAAGGATAAAGAAATTCCTTTTTTTATTTTTTTTTAAATTTTTTATTGTTTTCTTGTATTTAATGGTCCTGCAAAACAAATGTTAGAAGAAAAGAAACAATTTTTTTTAAAAAATTATTTATTTATTTATTTATAAATAGGAAAAATGAACGAGGATCCAACGGACGTGAGAGATTCGAATCCGATTCTCTGACCACCGTACGTGGTCGGAGTTGATAGGTCGTGGGAGATAGAAATCGAACGCGTAGAGATGAAGAAGATGAGATGAAAAATCGAGTCGGTGGCGGATAAAAATCGTGATGGATTTTCTTAAGATCTAGAAGAACAAAATGACGATAAAAAAATTGCGACAAAATAAAAAGTGATTAAACTAAGATAGAATGCGAAGAAAATACGGATCTCACCTTAGGAGTGGAAAATGGACCGTGATCGCCTCGATAAGGCCGACTCGCTGTCATCGGGCGTCTCGGAGGCTAGGCACAATTCTCGACGAAATTTTCTCTCTGAGATCGGGCTCCTCTCTCTAAAGATTGATCAAGTTGGAATGAGGAAGATGGAGCCATATAAATAGAAAAGAGAGAAATTTGAATTTTTGAATTTTTGGATAAGAAGATAAGAGAGATGAATTTTTGAATTTTTTTGGTGGAAGAGATAACATGAGAGATAAAATAGAAAGATAAATTTATTTACAGAATTATCTAATTTTTTTGAATTTTTGTCACTTTATTTATTTGAGTTAAAAAATGTTATTTTTTTATTTTTTATGATGGTTAGTTAAAAATAGCAACTATATACATGTAGTATATACATATATGACATCATATACAGGGATAAATGGGGAAATTAGCCTCTTTTTTTGTTTTAAGAATTTTATTGTTTGTTTATTTTTATTTCTATTTTAAGTAGTTAGTAAAAATATTTACAAATACAATATGCACAAAATACAAGGGAAAATTGCACAAACCACCCCAGAAAACCGACTTTTGAACCGTAACTCCAAAAATTATGAAATCACAACCATTTTGAAGATAATTTAATTTAAAATTCAATGGAAGTGAAATTGGTTCAATTTGATATCATATGGAGCTAGAATTGAACTTTCAATTAGTGCTTAGTGGATTTTTCTAAGTGTGGCTACTTTTATTCTGTACATGATTTAATTGTGCAATCATTTTTATTAATCAGGACCCATTTTTATTTACAACTTTGTTTTTTTGAATGTTATTTGATTTTGAGTCAATTAAGGTACAAATAAATTAGTGTTAGTTTTATACAGATATACACAAAATAAGTGAGAAACACATTTTTTTTGGATTTTCTGGTTGAGGACCCTATCTCTCCCTACTTTATTCCTGGTCGATCAGGTCAAGTCTTGACCTTCTCTCGGGGTTCGGGTCATCCTGTATACAGTCTTCCCTTTTTTATTTTTCCTTTCTTTCTTTATTTATTTATTTTAGGTTAAAATTAGTAAGAAATGTAAAATATTTACACACAAATACAAGTTAGTAAGAATATGGAGTTAGCGTTATATGCAGGTGTTTTATAAGGTATTTTAAGCTAAAATAAATGAATAAAGATGACGAATCGCAGATTCATCACTTGCTCGTGAAGAAGACGTCATATCTCGTGGGATGAGATCAGGAGATTCACCGCTTGGATCATCAAAATGGATTGCGAGGAGTACGTGTTTCATTAATACGCTCGTAAGCGTCTCCTCCGTCAAATCGGACTTGAGACAGAAGGTCTCTTCGTTTAGAGACTCGATCGCAGTCATGCTTCAAGAGGTAATCCTATTACTTGTTTGTGGTTTAGATTCAAGAGGTAATCCTATTACATGAGATTGCCACCAAATCCCATATTATGGAAGGAGGCAATCTTCATTCCATAATCTCTATGCTTGCTTGATTTAATTTGAGATTAAATCATATTGATTTATCAATATATATTTAATCTAAATTAATTTAATTGTTGTTGGTTTTTTACCAACAAAAATCGTGGCCATTAAAAGAAACACAAATCAATGTAAGCCATTGGATTTGTGTTGTCCATGGATTGAGATCCATGGATCCCAAAATATTATAAAAGGAGATACACCCGTTGCTCTTCTTGGTTACAACAACATAATGAGAACATAAGGCTCTCTCTCTCTCTCATTCTCTACATGGACTCTCTCTCTCTCATATGACCTTCCACCATGGATGCCCTAGAGAGAGTCTCCATCGTCACAACATCATCGTCATGCCGCCGGATTGCTTGCTCGTGGATATCTGTCTACTTCGGGGCACCTTGTCGTGAAGAAGACGTCGTATCTCGTGGAACGAGATCAGGAGATTCACTGCTTGGATCATCAACATGGATTTCGAGGAGTACATGTTTCATCAACACGCTCGCAAGCGTCTCCTCCGTCAGCTCGAACTTGAGACAGGAGGTCTCTTCGTTTAGAGACTCGATCACAGACATGCTTCAAGAGGTAATCCAATTACTTATTTGTGGTTTAGACGAAACGATTCGAGAAATGTTCTTGGATCATGTGGTTTCGTCACATGAAAATTTCTAATTTCCGCTGCCTCGAGCAACTAGTGCGACTAGTCACTCCCGATCGCATATGATGCGATTCTCACACTTCCATGATGTGCTTAAGGATCTCGCCATATCCTTCAATTATTTCTTATGAGCTAATTGAGACTAGTGCTTCAGAGTGTAAATCCGAGGACAAATCTCTCCCCAGAAGGAATGAATTCTGAGAAAACAACTGAAGAAACAAAAAGACAAGAATATCTGGAGCGTGTTCACTTTCAAATACTATTCCTCTGAGGATAACTCTGATGATGGTTGCCTTTTATCTGACTCATATGTCTCATCTAATATCCAACATGATTTCTCTAAGGATAACACCGATAATAGTTGGGAATCATATGCTTCATCTCTTTCTCATCATTACGATCTCCCACCACAAGCTCACAAAAAGATCAGCCGAAAACCGCCTTAATCATTGGCTACCCACCCTCCCTCCCGACCACATCAGTCTCCTTGTACATATTCTTCCTATACTTAGGCCAAGGCCTAAGTATAGGGAGGGACCGATGCCATCTATATATACCATTTCCCTCATTAAAGTCTTTGTCACGATCGCCTCATTTCCACCCTTCTTCCTTACTTAGGCTAACCAGAGCCTAAGTATAGGGGGGGACCAATGCCCATATGTATATACTCTCCTCATTCACATATTCTGATCGCCCCATTTTCACTCTTCTTCTATACTTAGACTGTCACAGCCAAAGTATGGGGGGGGGGGTGGACCGATCTATCTTTTTCTTTTTAACTCTCTTACGCTTAGACCAAGCTATGTCTTCTTTACGCTTCTTGTGCTATGAGGACACATCACTTGCTAAGTATAGAGGTGTGTATATATACTGTGTATATATTTTACCCATATCTCGTACTTTCACGTAAGTTTATATGTATTTACAGGATGTGTAACTAAGCTGAAAAAAACAAACAAAAAAAAGAAACAAAAAAAGAAGTTTTGCTACTAACACTAACTGTGTCCAACCAATTTTTTTGAAAAAAGGGCTTCTTATTCATTTTTGCATAAAAAATTTCAAAAAAAAGTGTCTGCATTTCATACACCTGCACTTCATCCAGCATTACATTCATTTGCATATGTGAAAAGTCCTTCGGTTCTGAACCGAGTTATGAGCAAAAATCGAGAGTAATTTGGACCTGACCTTAATCCACCTAATTTTCAGAGGAACTTCACCGAGAAATAGGATTTTAGAAGCTTCATGTATTTGACTTAATTCTTTGAGTTCAACATGACAATGTGCAGCATTTGACTCTTAGTGTCTAACATGGTCTCTTCATTCTGGGTACGACTTTGGAATAAGGAATTACTTTGTACTCTCGCACTACACACTTAGCTCAACTCAGACGGGGTGTTGGAAGACTGTGTGAGTTTCTTTTCTGGTAGCGTGGACATCTAAAGACCGGAGTACGCATTGAAAAGCTTCGGAAAAGGGATGGACGAATGGGCACAATTTTTTCTATGACCCCAAAACATGTACAGAAAAAAGATTCTATATCCGTAGGGGCACAACAAGATCCAAGCAACACTACCAAAAATCCAAATACAAAGAAGCCACTACCAAATAAATTTCTGACCAAAAAGGTTCAAGCTTCAAGAAAACCTGCAGATCTTGGTGGAGATTCGGCTACACTGGCCAACTTCACAAGGAGAGGTGACTATGTTGGCCACCCTCCAGTTCTTTTCTCCTTCTTCTAACTTCTCCCCAATTTCGATTGTGAACACAGCTCGACAGACCTTAGAAGGAAATACCTGACTCCCCGAGGACGAGTTACTGGAGAGGAGGTTTGCATAGTAGTCTGGCATTCTGGATGGGAAGAGCTAAAATCTTTCACACACATGAGTCGATTGTTTAATGTTCATAGGGTATGCTTTGAGAGGAGGATCGATCTAAGATGACTTGTGAGCTGAAACTGTGACAATGATGTGTAGAACTTGAAGGCTGTTGGTTTTAAAATTCTAAGTCTCACAGAAGTTTTACCACACTAGTAATCCAAAGGTTGGGTCTAGTTTCATTTTCACCTTCAGCTTATGGTCTCGGTATGGAACCCAATCTCATTTCACCTCATGGCATTTCTTTTGATGCTCAAGGACGAGCATGGTTTAAGTATAGGGGGATGATGAATCTCAGATTCATCACTCTAAAAGTCATTAATTAAGCTCTAATCCCTAAAAATCATTGGAATTTCTTCATTTATTCTGCATAATTAGCATTCATGCATTGCATTTTATCACTTATTTTCTCACAAAATAAGAAGCCAAAAATCCCAGCAAAAATTGACATGTAAATAGACCAACTTCCCTGATTTTTAACTAATTCATGCTAACTACAATTGACCCAAAACCACCTCTACTGCGTACATATCACTAACAAGAATAAATAAAAAATACAAAAAAACCACTAACCCAAATAAGTGGACCTAAAACCCAAACCCGAGTTCTCAGATTTCCAGACTAAAACCTTCATATCTCCCTCATCCAGTGTCCAATTTGTTCCTACTCACTTTTGGACTAACGTACATTCAATTACCTTCAAATAAGACCAAGTTCAAGTGAATCAGATCTCATATGTGAAAGATGGGTTTTCGGACTCTTTTATACATTTTGTATTTTAGCAGTTTCTGACCTATTATTTTATGTACATAATTAACTCATTTTATTTTAATTCTTTTTCATTTGTATTCTTTGATGAAACTTTTATTAAAATGCAAAAAAAAACCAAATCCAAATCGAGCTTGAAATTAAAGAAACTAATTGAGTCCGAGTCTTTACTAACTGTCTGTACAAAAATTGTCTTTTTTTGTCTTTTATTTTATTTCTTATATTTCTTACTCAATAAAAATCCAAAAAATTTGATAACGTGTAAATATTTATCTTTGATTTTATCATATTTTTTCGTATTTTTATCTAGTTTAAAAATGACAAAAAATTATAAAACCCAAAAATCGAGGTATTTTATGTACATGGCATACCCCAAATTATCACTTTGTGCAAATGATCTATTTTGATTTCTTCATGGACGTGTTGATCTCATCGCAACGAGCAATATTTGTGAAGAAATATTTTTGATCCGAGGTTGTTTGATATTTCTTTTCTATTTTTTCTTTGTATTTATTCTCTGATTTTTGTGGGGCTGACATGTGGAAGCTTCGCACCATCTCCGCCACGAATCCCGGCCACCTTCCATAGCTGCCCCGACCGCCTTCCTTCTCTGATCCCGTTCTCACCCCAATCAATCAAACCTTATCAGTGGATACCCTTTCCATTCATAGCGCATCTCCAATCTATGAATCCTTCCATCCATGGCCGATCTTCATCAAATCCCTACATCGATTTCGCTGCCACCGATCTCGTACCCTACAACTCCTATTTAAAGCACCGTTGCACCACCGATCAGATCCGTAGGTGGTGACATCCCGACGAGCCTACACTAGCGCGAGATCCAAGGTTCTTCGACCTTGCTGCAGCACGACTCTTCGTCGACTACTGCTTTTGCTCCGGCCATCGTAACCGTCGAGCCTATATTCTCTTCATCGACATCCCCCTTTACATCCACCTTCATCGACTTCGTCATCCTCCAACAACTGCTCCCCCGTAAGACTTCAACCGACGAGCCCACACCGAACGTCTCTGCTTCATTGCTGATCCGCCATGACATCGACGGCCTGAAGCATCTTCACAACCACCGACCTTCACCGACCCAGCCGGACCTCCAGTATGGGCTCCACCAGCACCGCCCCTCTCGCCCACCGTGACCGTTGGGCATAGGTTCCGAGACCCTCCCTGCGTGCAAGACATGTGATGGGAGGGGACGTCTTGCAGTGGCACCCCTGAAGAACCGCCCATTTACGCTAAAGTCCAGGGTCACATGCTTCGTACGTGACCGTTGGGATAATTTCAGAAACCCCCCGGATTCTTTCTTATTTGCAAAGGAGACCCCAGCCAAAGGTCACGTGCTACGCATGTGATCCTTTGGTAATTTTGCAGACTAGTCCCCTGACTTCTCAGTAATTACATTTTAGCCCATCTTAACATTTTGTTTTATTTTTAATTATTGTTATATTGCATTCTTACTCCGGTGTTCCTCCTTACGTTCAGATCTCCATTATCATTAAAAAATAGCATGATGTTTGTCAAATAATTCACTATATCTTGGCATACTGTGAACATTTTTGTTATCAATGGTTAATTATTTATTAATTGTTTTATGAAAAATTGCTTATCTTGCCTATTTTGTACTTGGAAATTCGTAACTAATTAACCATATATCTGAAAATTGCCAAAAAATTAAGGATTGTATAATTAGTTATGTTTTATCGTGCCCCAAAAGAATTGCATTTTCATGCATCTTTTGCCTTGTAAAAATCATTTTGCATATTTCAATATTTGATTTTTAATAGGAATTAAATCTCATATTTTCAAGGTTTAGGATTTTTCTGAGATCAGTCACCTAGTGATAATCTTGGATAATTTTGTCTCTTGAAAATAAATAGGTTTAACTTTTGTTATAATTAAATATTAAAATTCACATCATTTGCATTCAAAAATTCATAAAAAATTAACCTTGCATCGAAAAATTTCAAAAACATTACAGTGCATTCATTTCATCATAACTGTCATCTTAGCCAAGTTTAATATTTTTTGGACATTGTTTGATTGATCTTCACATTTCAGTCCCTAAAATATGTCGAAGTTGCATTTTTCATCCCAAATTGCATAAAAAATTACGAAAAAAGACCACCTATAATTTACAACTACTTGCAATGTCAAAAGGTTTTCAAGTTGCTTGTATGCACCTCCCCTATTCACTCGTTATCCCAACATTTCTCATATATAACATTTTTATATTGTAATTTATTTCCCATAAGTATACACAAATTATTCTCATATTATTCAGATATCATGTTTATGGATTTTGATGATGGAAAAAGGTGATATTGGAAATGTTTTCTAGATTTTATTTAAATGTTCAAGTTTAGTGGATAGTCTATTTGGTCTTGGTCTATGTGTGACCTCACACTATGACTCTTAGGCGTGAATAATGCCTTAGGGTTAGGGTGCCTCTGTAGGTATGCGGTGTTGTGTAATACATCCTAACTAAATTCCCAACATATCCATTAGCTTATAGGGATTATGAATACGACTTTATTATAGTCAATTAGAACCAACACAACTTATCATTGATTTCATCTCTTGACCAAGATACATTATTGCCCATTCCAATTTTATTGTAACTCATCTAATTATCATCTATAATCATTTCAAATCTAGCTTGGAATGATTCAGATTTTGCCTTGAAATTTAGATGTAGTATTACCAAGCCTATTGGCGGAAAGTAAACAAAACTCAAGCGGTGAGGAAGTCTCCTAAGAGACTCTTCCGTCTTGTCCTCTTTTTGAAGTACAATCAAATAGAGAGAAAAGGTCTACTCTAAAACTATTCCCCAAAGACGGGTGAGAGAGACTCTCTAGAAAAGTTGCTCTTGACAGGCTCGATCGGTAATGGGCAAACAAGCTCGTACGAAAAACTAAAAACCGAGGATCCCCCGCATAAGTATCCTAAAACAGAGGGTTAGAGGAACTGGTCAGAAGTCAGGATCCCAACGAGGCATAAAAAGACGACGATCTCACGTAAAAATCATAAAAGGACTGGGATCTTAGACCCACGCACTTGATGACCGTTACCCAAGCTGGGCTTCCTATCTCCCGCCTAGTTGAGGGTCACCACACCCTCACGCGGTCATGTGTAAGGATCACTATGACCAGCACAATTAATTGTCATAACTGATTCACCATTTTGTAGACATACAAATAGCAAATCCTAGATGTATAATTCGAATTGATCATAGGAATTCACAGTGAAATGACATGATTGTGAGAATCATAAACTTATAATATATATATATATATATATCTGTGTGTGTGTGTGTAGTTGACTTATGCACAAATTCCATGTAACACATAAGTGCTGAGATCTTGTTTTTTTTATCGGTTAATTATGAGTGGGTATATGAACTGGATTTAAGATAACAATCTACTTCATATTTCCCAAAAAAAAATGAATGATTTTATAAGCAGACCCCAATAATAATTTTTTTAACCCTACAAAGGAATGCCTTAAAATAAATTACATATAATACATATATCTATTTATTTTCATAAGCCGATATCTTTCCTTTAAAATCTTTAGATTTACATTCCTATTTAGTCAATAATTTCTAAAAGTCCAATAGTAATACTGATGTCATATCTAAGCTTTATATTTAATCAAAGTCAACTTACAAAAAATGTTTAAGTTTAAAGTCTAATCAATGAGTTAAATCTTTCCAATTCATCAAGAAAATCAAATTTTTAGTGAGATTTTAAAAAGAGTGAAGTATATAACACAACCAGAAAAACTTAACTTTTATATAAGTATTTTTGTTGAGCAAAAAATAGATAATGGGTTTTATTTATTTATTTTATTAATAATTCAACCAAAATCTAATGAGTTAACCTCTAAATCTTTCAATCACAACCAACTAATTGTCATAATATTATTTAATTACGTATGATGGGTAAAATAGATTTCAACAACTACTCAAAAAGACCTTGATGATAAATATACTCGAATTATTAAATTTCACTATTATTGATGTTTATGCATCATAACACAATGATTTTAATGACGCATCCTATTATCGAAATTCGTTATTAAATTCAAGCTTTTTAACAGATTCATACCGATTAGAATATTGCAAATGTTTCGATATCAATGACTAATATTGCATAAAGTAGTTACAATTTCAAGCATTTCAACAAAACTTAGACAAGAATTTGTGGAGCACTTCCTTTACAAGAAAAAAATATTAGATCAAATTCAGTAAAAATAACAAAATTCCATCAACTTAAATTAATAATACCAATAATTCTAAGGAAAACCATGCACGAAGGAATGATTTGCATGAAATTGCACAATATGCATGTGATTTACTACCCATGATCTCTTGTAATACCAAGTAGTAGAACTCTTATTTTTGAATTATGACCAAGTTCTGAAATCCTCCATTTAAGAAAAATTAGGGCAAAAGGCAGAAACTTGATTTAACATTTTCAAGGGACAACTTGTAAAAAAAGTTTAAAGATATCACAAGAAGGCGGGAAGAAGGGGTAACTGATAATGCACGACAACAAATGAGAAGGAGAGGAACCACACAATGATATTCAAAAGGAAGAATAAACAACATGCAGAAGGGGACTAATTTGTAGCAGAGAAGAAGAAGATGGGAATACATCTCATATATGGCAGCAAGATGTGGCTTTAGAATGTACCTTAATTGGATTTATTCCAACATGCAGTGGCTTTTTAGCCACTAGACAACAACTGGAATAGGAAGAAGTGAGCTTTCTTGGATGGAATTTGGAAAGATTTGGGAAGGATTAAAGGAGAAAACAATGGAGGAACTTGGGAAATAAAAGGGAAAGGAAAAGGAAGAAGAAGGGAAGGGGACGTTGGAAATGGGGAACGTGGGGAGGAAGCTTCCTCCCCTTGATGTCAGCCATGACATGAGTAGGCTGACATTAGCCTGCTGATGTCACAAAACATTTTTTAACCAATTTTTTTAACTACTGAAATAGTAGCACAGACTGTCTGCTATTGTTTTAATTAATTTTAACTTTTTAATTTTTTATTCATTTATTTGAGATGTTTAAACGATATCCATACCCATGCCTTGAATGTCAGATTATGATGCGTAATGTCTCGATTTGATCATCTCTAAATGACGATCAATATGAGTATAATATTGTTATACATTTCATCGGGTTGGATGCCCGAACAATTCGAGAGACGATTTTGGTTTAGGTTTAAATTTTACTAAATTAAAATATCAAACGATATCCTATTGACAAACGACCGATTCTATTGGCCTTATTTCGTAGAATCGAATTTTTAGGCGGTCTTGGTTTGTTTCACGGTTTCCGAATTTGCATCGCAACTTTTTCCACAGCACACATTACGATGCGATCGATTTTTGGTCGATTTTGCCTGAACAACTTTTAATTCATGATCAGTTGATCGATTTAAGTTATTTACAATTTACCAACAACATCATTGAATTATACAGACCCTAATCGGGTTAGGTTCGGGTTTAATCGGAACCATATGCTAAAAATTGAAAGTTTGTAAGAATGTTTTGATTTTATGTTTTGGAGATACATCTCGGAATAATTTTTTTTAAAAAAATTGTATCCCTTTGAAAAAAATATAAAAAAAGAATATTCAAAAACATAATTTTACAAATTATACAGAAGTTTAAAAATTAATAAAACTACAAAAATAAAATGCATAGCCTTTTCTTACTTTAAGTAGGGTAGAAATGATGTTGGGGTGGTTGTTCATAAGGATTTGAAGGAATGTATGGTTGAGGTGCAAAGATTTGGGGATCGGATTATTTTACTAAAATTGGTGCTTGAAGAAGAAATTTCGAATATCATCTCAGTTTATGCACCGCAAATTGGTTTAGATGAAAGGACTAAATAATCTTTTTGGGAGGATTTGGATAAGATTTTGAAAGGAATCCCACAAAGAGAGATGGTTTGCATATGTGGAGATCTTAATGGACGTGGGAAAAGATGCTTCGGGGGTATACTAGTGTTCATGGAGGACATGGTTTTGGTGATAGAAATGAAGATGGAAAAGTCATTCTGGATTTGTAACAACATATGATCTTTTCATTGCAAACACTCTCTTCACGAAGAGGGAGGAGAATTTAATTACTTATAAGAGTGGGCCAACTAGAACACAAATAGATTACTTTGCGTCGAGGAGAAGAGATCGGTTGTGTTGTAAAGACTGCAAAGTAAACCCAGGAGAGAGTTTGACAACCCAACATCGCTTGTTAATCTTGGATGTACAATAAAAAGGGCTGATAAAGAAAAGAAGGGTTCCTAAGATCACTAGAACTAGATGATGGAATCTTCCATAGAAGCAATCGAGCTTTAGGGAGAAGGTTTTAGAAGTCTTATCTTGGGATTGTAGCGGAAGTGCAGACGAGATGTGGGAGGCAGTAGCATCTTCTATCCGAAAGGTAGCCAAAGAGATGTTAGGCGAGTCAAAGTGAGGAGCTCCAGGTCAAAATGAGGCTTGGTGGTGGAGTGAAATGGTGCAAGAGAAGCTAAAAATTAAAAAAGAATGCTTTAAAGCAAATATCTAAGGATAGAACGGAGGAAACTATCACAAACTACAAATTAGTAAAGAAGTAAGCAAAGAAGGCTGTAAGCGAAGCTAAGTCAAAAGCTTATGAAGTTTTGTATAAAAATCTCGACTCTAAGGAGGGGCAGAAGGATATATTCAGGTTGGCCAAAGCAAGAGAAAGAAAGACCAAGCCCTTTCTCAAGTGAGATGCATTAAGGACGGGGATGGTCACGTGCTTGTTACTCAGAAGGATATAGAGACTAGATGGGAGCAATACTTCCATAAACATTTCGTTGGGGAAGGAAATAGAGAGATCACTTTGGGCAATCTTGCTAGTAGTGAAAGCTACTTGAATCGTGCAAGCAATAGACTGATACAAAGAAAGGAAGTAGAGGAGTCTTTGAAGGTTAGGAGACTTGGGAAAGGTGTAGGACCGGATGACATCCCTGTGGAAGTATGGAGGGCTTTAAATGAGTGCGGTTTGACTTGGCTTATGAATCTATTCAATGTTATTTGTAGAAGCAAGAAAATGCCTGAAGCTTGGAGGAGGAGTATCGTGGTGCCTCTTTATAAGAATAAAGGAGACATTCAAAATTATCAAATTACAGAGGTATCAAGCTAATGAGTCACACTATGAAAATTTGGGAACGTGTGATCGAAAGAAGATTGATGCAAGTTTCCAACGTAAAAGAAAATCAATTCAGATTCATGCCAGGTCGCTCAACTATTGAAGCCAACCATTTGCTGAGGAGAACAATGGAAATTTATAGAGCTAAAAGGAAGAACCTCCATATGATCTTTATTGATTTGGAGAAGGCTTATGATTCTGTCCCATGAGAGATATTGTGGAGAGTTTTAGAGAAGAGACAAGTACATGTCCTATAAATTAACCTCATAAAGGACATGTATGATAGAGCTTTATCTTGTGTAAGGACCTCGTTTGGGAAGACTATCTATTTTGATATCAACATTATTTTACATCAAGGGTCAACTTTGAGTCCATTTCTTTTTACTTTAGTTATGGACGAGTTGACAAGTCATAATCATGATGAGTTATCTTGGTGCATGTTATTTGCTGATGATATTGTGTTGATTGACGAGACTAAAGATGTAGTAAATGAGAAGCTTGAGGTTTGGAGACATGAGTTGGAGACTAAAGGATTTCGTATAAGTAGGACTAAGACGGAATATATGGAATGCACCTTTGATGGAAGCAATGGTGAAGGAATTGATGTGAAGATTGGTAACATTCAGAAGAGAGATTCTTTCAGATATGTGGGATCTATTTTGCAACAAGATGGGCAAATTGATGGAGATGTTACTAATAGAATAAATGCAGGATGGCTAAAGTGGAGAGGAGCCTCTACTGTTCTCAGTGATAAGAAAATTCCTTTAAAAATTAAAGGAAAGTTCTGCAAAGCAGCCATGAGACGTGCTATGCTTTATGGATCTGAATGTTGGCCTGTGAACCCTAAACATGTGCAGAGAATGGTTGTAGAGGAAATGAAAATGCTAAGGTGGATGTGCGGACACACACATAAAGATCGAATTTGGAATGATGCAATCAGAAAGGAAGTTGGTGTTGCTTCGATCGGGGATAAGATGTGAGAAAATCGTTTAAGATGGTTTGGTCATTTGCAAAGAAGATCAGTTGATGCACCAATTAGGAGATGCGAGTGTTGGGATGTTCAGTTAGCTAAGAGAGGGCTAGGATGGCCCAAGAAATGTTGGAAAGAGACTTTACAAAGGGATCTTAATTTTTTTGGATATAAGCCGAGATTGACCCAAGATAGATCTGAATGGAGGCGAAGAATCCATGCAGCCGAGCCTACTTAATTGTGGAAAAAGGATTTGTTGTTATTGTTATCTTGAGTATTTGTAGGTATATATATCGTAGCATATGTTGTATATGTATATCTATATTTACTTATTTTATTATTATAAAAAAATCACAAAATTAATACCCTTAAAAAACAGGTTTGTTCTTGGGGTATTTTCTAATTTTCCCTTATTTTAGATATAGTTATCTCTTATATATCTATTATAGTATATAAGTATCTATATAGTATATATATATATATATCATATATATATTTAAGAATAAAAATCAGTAAATATACAAACATAAAAAATTATAAAAAATAAAACAAAAAACACAAATTAAAAATTCTAAAAAATAAATAGGTAAAAACCCACTAAAATAAAAAATATTATAAAAACACCAAAACAATCATCATCTTCTTGTCAATTTTTGTTATATATTCCCCTTTCTATCTATATTCGACCTCTACATACTTGCATTATACACATATTTTGTAGAGTTGTAATACATTTTAACTCGACATTTTTGCTTAGCATTGCTTCATCTTTTGTGGGTTAATTATTGAATTATTCAGGTCTTGCGAGCGGTCACCTCAGCGATAGTCTAGTTCCCGCCTTGTGTAGACTACAGTAGACCCTCATAAAATCTGACTTTTTAAGAAGGTAGAATGATTAAGACTTTTAAACTTGCCTTTACAAAATCAAAACTTGGAGCTCAGTTAAGGCCTTTAGATTATTAGTGTGTTCGGAACCATGCTCATATTAGGACTTGTGACTCAATAGCCCTTAGGTTCTATGCTCCTCTTATTCAGTTCAATTCAATAGTTTGGTCAGAACCATCCTTTAAGACATATACTCTTGTAACCTTGAAATGAGATGTACCGTGTGTGTGAATTGTGTTTGCTCTTCCCAGTAAAATTGTTGAACTATCCGATCGCCTCCTCCTCTAGTAACTTATCTTCGGAGAGATAAATATTTTCTTCTAAGTTCAGGTACATGCTAGTGCACCACAAATTAAGTAGGGTCTAGAAGAACGGGCAAAGAAATGGAATCTGATCAGTGTAGTCATCTTGTGTAGACTACATTAGACCTCGTAAAATATGAGTTTTCAAGAAGATAGAATGATTAAGACTTTAAAACTCGCCTTTACAAAATCAAAGTTTGGAGCTCAATTAAGGCCTATGGATTATTACTGTGTTTGGAGCCATGTTCATGTTAGGACTTGTGACTCAATAGCCCTTAGGTTCTATGCTCCTCTTATTCAGTTTAATTCAATAGTTTGGTCAGAACCATCCTTTAAGACATATACTCTTGTAACCTTGAAATGAGAGGTACCGTGTGTGTGAATTGTGTTAGCTCTTCCCTGTAAAATTGTTGAACTATCCGATTGTCTCCTACTCTAGTAAATTATCCTCAGAGAGATGAATATTTCCTTTTGAGTTCAGGTACGTACTAGTGCACAACAGATTAAGGAGGGGCTAGAAGAATGGGAAAAGAAAAGGAAACTGACTAGTGTAGTCAAATTTTCTTATGGATCTTAGCCAGTGTAACGAAGTCTCCACCAAGAAGCAGACCTTTTATGAAGCTCAAAATTTTAAAATTTTTAGTGTAGGATTTTTTGATAATTCTTTGTTTGGCATTGCTCTGCATTCCGCCCATACTTTGAGGTCTTGAAAAAATTGTGCTACCAAACCATTCCTCATCCGAAGCTTTATTTCAATCCATGCTCCAATCGTTTGATGTCAATGCTACTAGAAGAACAGAGGACTGAAGAACCGGTTTCAGCAATCCCCAAGAATGATTCATGAGCCACTCTTGATGAAACAACCTAGTATCGTCTAAACTTAGACTCCAAAATATTTCGAAAATCCATCTAGGTTGAGCTAAGTGCTAAGCGTGAGGTCTCTAGTCAAGACATTATCTCAAAAATCGTACATATGACATGAAAGGTTCTAGTTAGTCACATTGAATTGACTCATGAACATAGTCTCATAGAACCTAAAGAATTAAATCTAGGTGACCTGAAGTATCTCCAATTCCAGTCCTTAACAGGTTCTTTTGAAATTAAGTGGATTAAGGTCTATATCAAGCTTCAATCTTCATACTTTCTTTAGATTCATTCAATTATCATTATCATTCTGAAAAATGCACATGTAATGCAATGCAAGAAAATATTTTTGTGAAATACATTTTCTGATTTTGAACTTTTTATGGGATTTTTAAAATGTTTTGCATATTTTTATAGAATTTTTGAAAACATTTTTCAAAATTTTGAAGGTTTTGAAAATTTTTAAATTTTTAGGGATTGTTTTGATAAGGGTTAGTGAATTAGGTATGTACACATGTATACATGGGAGTGGGTGTATATTTACAAAGATTGGGTGCAGATTTTACAAGAGAGTATTCTTTGTTATATACCCTTACCCAATGCATTAGCCATATTTATTGAAAATATGAATGTACCAGTTATGGCAAATGTTCATATACATATATACGGCCCTTATACTTAGCTCGAACTATGTCCTTATAGTGATTAAAGATTAGAAAGGAAGTCATAACTCGTGCTAAGTATAGAAGAGCCTATGCTACAACAACTCAATCAAGAATAAGAAGTCGATCGTGCCCCCATACTTAGGATTAACTAATCCTAAGCACAACATCTTATATACAAGATGGGATGATTGAGGGTTATAATATACGAAATCATCAGCTTGACCTATCTCCTCCTATACTTAGGATAAAGATGCCCCAAGTATAAAAGAGAATTATCAACAAGTTGGAAGACTGGTGAGGGATTAAAGAATGAACGCCCGACTCACTCATCCCCCTATACTTAGGATGGAGCATATCCAAAGTATAGTAGTGATGAAAGGGATGAATGTGTAAATGAAAGAAGAAAGAATAGAAAAAGAAATGAAAAGGAGAGAAAAGAGATGATATTTTTTGGTTTTTCTAGTTGTCTTATCCATCAGCACTAGGGAGTTCCTCTTGGTATATCACATCAATTGAATCGTCAACGAACATGAAAGTGTCTTTCTCAAGGTATGGTTCAATAACTATCCATTGACCACAAAAGATTGTGTTTCAAATGACAATCCTGATATTATAATGCTACAATTTTCATGCACATTTATCACAATGAAAGTTCTGGACCATTTGCGTTTCAACTTGCCTGGAAAGAATCTTAACTTTGTGTTAAACAACCACATATTCTGATTCAACTCATAGGTCTTTCTTCTAATATGTTTTCATATCATCGCTTGATCTTTTATTTATACATAAGGTTATTGTCATACGTAGAGTCTTGGAATCTCCAATAAGCGATTCAGGTCATGTTGGATTTCTCTCTATCAATTGCATGCATGGACTGTCCTTAGAGATTTATGAATGAGTTCCACGGACAAATGGAAGGGCTTGCATACATTATGTAGTAAGTAGACATGCCTAAAAGGGACTTGTACACTATTCTATAAGCCCAAAGAACCAATTCGAGAAGTTGTAACCATTTCTTATGATTAGGACGCATAAATTTTTTTGCAGGATTGTTTTGATGTCCTTGTTAGAATACTCTGCCAAGCCATTAGTCTGCGGGTGGTGCGGAGATGCGGAACAGTGTTTTATGTCACACCCTTGGCCAGATTATTGACTTCTATATTGATAAAATAGTTGCCCCCATCTGAAATCAATATCTTAGGAATATCAAACCACCCATGTTGTCTTTGAGAAATCGACAAACGGTGCGAGTGCCGCTTGAGCAGGGATAGCCTCAACCCATCGACTTACATAATCGGCGACAAGCAAGATGCATTCAAAATCCTGACTATTCAGAAACATGTCCATGAAGTCAGTACCCCATGCATCATAGATATCTGATATTTGGATATACATGAGAGACATGGCATCTCGAGAGATGATGGTATTGCCCATCTTCTAGCAGTAAATACAACCTTTGACATATTCTGTTGCATCTTTAAAAAGAGTCAGCCACTAGAGGTTGTATTAAAGAACTTTATCTGATGTACACTTTCCAGAATGGTGTCCACTACATTCTAACTTGTGATAATGGCTAAGGACACTTGTATACTCCTCCTTAGGAATGCACATTCACCAGATATAATCTTTCCCTTTATGAAACATGTATGGATCCTTCCATGGTAAAAATGTATGTCTGACATGAACTTGTCCACTTTGATCTTCGGCCAATCTTGTGGGTCTTCCTTGGATACAAGGTAGTATACGATATTGACGTACCAAGTGAGTGAGGTGACTGACAATATAGCTTCATCTAGGTAGGTTTCAGTGACTGGAATGATGTCCTGCTCAAGAATCTCTATTTCAGTAATTCTGGAAAGGTGATATGCCACGGCATTCTTGACTCCAGGTTTATCTCATTTTTATAGGTCAAAATTCTAGAGTATAAGGATCTAGTAAAGTAAGTGTGACTTTGCATCCTTCTTGCTTTGTAAGTATTGTATGTCACAATGGCAAGTGTAGGCAATCACTTTTGATTCCATCAAATGGGACCTGAATTTTCCAATGCAAACAGAATTGTTAGTATCTCTTTTTCTGTATCTATGTAATTCCTCCGAGCTTCATCCAGAGTTCTGCTAGCATAGTGAATCCCAAATGGCCATGCATCCCATCGATGTCCTAACACAACCCCAATGGAATAATCAGAAGTATTTATCATGATCTCAAATGGAAGAGACCAATCCTATGGCTGTAGGACCGATGCCTAGGTGATTATTCTTGTAAACTAATTAAAGGAATGTAACGCTTTGTCATCTACAATAAATTCAGTGTTCTTACCTAGAAGTGCTATCAATGGTCATCTAATCTTGCTGAAATCTTTGATGAATCTTTGGTAGAGACCGACATGCCCTAAAAACAACTTGACTTGCTTCAATGTAGAAGGTGCTCAAGTTTCGATATTACTTCCACCTTAGCCGAGTCGACCTCCATGCCTCGCTTGGAGAAAACATGACCTAATACAACCCGTCGGTCTGCATGAAGTGACTCTTCTCCCTTGAAAGAACCAGATTAACTTCGCAACATCATTGAAGTACTAAATCTAAATAAGTCAGACATCGATTAAAGTTATATTTATAGACCAAAGAATCGTCATGAATACCTCAAGAAAAATACCCTCATGTCGGAAAATATGGCCAATTTACATATCTGAAATGTAGCAGGGGTGTTGCACAATCCGAATGATATATGTCTAAAGGTGTACGTGCCAAATGGATAGCTGCATTCCCCTATCATATTAGGCAAACATTCCTTCGAACAGTCGAAGCATTGTGACTATGGCAGTGGAAAGGTCATCTTTCATTCGAGCAACGACAAGGTTTTGATTGACACATTTCACGTACCAAAGCTCATCCGTATCAGATAAAAGTGAGCAGATTCAGAAGAGGCATAAGACTGTGACATTTTGGCATAAATTAGAGATACAATGTTGTTCTTGGATGATAATGAAACCTAGGAATTACTCTCTAAGGAGGAGTACATGGAAAGCATAGTAAAATTTTCCCATGTCCTTAAGGACGAGGTCTTTGCTAATGAGCTAACCAAACTAATTTAGAAAAATCCATCCATGTTTGAGCAAGATGAATTCCTTGTGGGTCTTGCGGATGTCTTGTGCTCTGAGCATGAAGTAATCACGATGGATAGTAAACAGTTGATAGAGCTTACACTGACTACGATTGCTAAAGTCACCACAAAATCGATTCAGATCCCTCCAGAGATGAAACATTACCTTTGTCGATGAAGTACGTCTTCTTTGCAGGTGAAGAGAACATGCTCCCCTGTCATCATCAATTCTCAGATCAAGAATCTCGCTTTCTCGAGGTTTTAGAAAGAAACCAAAAATCAATTAGCTGGAAGATAACAGATCTCCATGGGATATACAAGAATTTGAATGGGTTTAATAAATATATATACATAAAATCATATTAAGCATAATTTCAATTTTCTTAGATACTATACAAAGAAAATTTAAAAACTTAAAACATAATTTTCTGATTTTTTTTGTGAATTTTTAGAATTTTTATAACTTTTTCTATGCTTTGTGATTTTTAGGAGTTTTCCTTAATATTTTGGAATGATATTTGGTAAGAACATAAAATATAACTAAATGAACTTATATAATTTTTTTGGATTTTTTTCAAAACATTTTTTATTTTATAGATTTTTAAATGTTATTCATGAGAAAATGTAATGTTTTTTATTTTTAATAAATAGAAAATAGTTTTATTTGCCTTGTAAAAAATATATGAGATAACATAGGGTCCATGCACTTAAGATAATTTTCCTATAATTTTTAAATGCAAAATACTTTTCTTAATAAATGAAACATATGTTCAAAATTAAATATGTATTAGAGGTACCTAGTTGTAATATTCTAAGAGTTTCATAGCATTTAATAACACTTTAGAGAAGTCTAGGGGCATCCATAAAATTTTCACACAATATAGATATAATCTGCCCTAGCATGGGTATAAATGCAAATAGACGGAACAATAGGATCAAGTTTGAAAACTTATCAAAAATATTTCAACTAATATTCATTATTTTTGGACCAAATAATAACACAATATCTGAATGGGGTTTATGCAAAATTTCTACCCCTCGTGCACAAAGGCACATGAGGTGATGTGGAATGGACTAAAGTGCAAATGTCAGGAAGTATGGGGTCCAGTATGCAAAGATTACAAAAGTTTTATAACTGTAGATAAAAGTTTGTAAACCGAATATTAAATACAAAAGGTAGGGTAAAGATGTGCAAAATACCCCTCCAATTACTTGCTTAGGAACGGTTGAGGGTGTGCCACGTGTGCTTGCTCACTTAACAATCCAATGCTCCAAATAGCACCATACCGCTTCAACCAAAAGCACTGAGATTAGATCTCAGCATTGATCTGATGGTTGTGAAGCACTCTGATTCGATGGTAGACAGAGGTATGGGGTGTTGTTCTTGATTGGTTGGTGGAGATCATCTCATGAAGAATAAGGAAATAAGAGGTCTAGGGAATCCTTCAATCTGATCATTCTCCATTCTCCGACCATACCAAGATCTCGCTGATAGCTCAAAATGCTCTTGGGGTATGTTTGCTCCACTCAGTGGTGCTCAGATGACCCGAGTCTCATTGGGGAGAGACCTATACCTTGGTGAAGTTCTTCCTATGTGGAGCTTTAAATAGGAGTCAAATAGCCTCCATGTGATGCTCTCTTGGATAGGCACCTACACTAACAAAATCGTGGCTCGAGGATAAAGATCCTTAACCCTTGGGTGATGCAAAATAAAGAGAAATGGATGGTGAAATAAGCAACTTTTGGTGATAGTAGAGGATGAAACTCGTAGACCCGATCTATGCAAGGTCGAGGGGACTTGGGTGATCAGGATGTTGGAGAAGAGTAAGGAGAAGGCGTGGAGATGAACAGTGAGTCATGACAACGAGTTTTGAGAGAGAATAGAGGCATGGATCTTGAGAGGTCCATGTATAATTTTTTTTTGGGAATTTTGGATTTGAGAAGGAATTAAAAGGAATTAAAGATGCAGATTTACTAAGAATTGAAATGCAAAGGAAAAGAGTAGAAAAATAGGGACTCACCTGCTCGAGAATAGGGAGGCAGAACCTGGTGGAGGAGCTTCACCTCGTGGGTTTGAATCACCTCCTACCGAGTACCTCCTCGTAGTTGAATGATAGGAAACACCTTCTTGTCATGAAGGTGACCTCCAAGCTTCAATCCAAGGGGCTAATTAGCGGGTATGAGGGATTAAAAATCAAATTGTAGGTAGAGGTTTGAATTTATAATAGTGGAGAAGAGTTGAGGTTGTGTTAGGATTTACTCCTAAATTGATAATCATTTGAACAATCTCTTGGTCTGGCATGGAGGATCAATTATCGATGGAGAACTTTCATGAAATGGTCGAGTTGATTCGACCAATTTAGCGTGAAGTAAAAATAGGTAGAAGGAAGGAGTCAACGCTTTGACATGGTTAGAAGGTAGGCTACCTCAATTGACGGTTGGGTCAATCGAGGATGACTCCTAATTGGTCCACGTACGACCAAGTTAGGACAAAATATAGGAGAAAATAGGAATTACTTCAAAATAAAAAATGATTTTATTAAATAAAAGTTAAAACATAAAAGTTGTTTCTTATTTTATTTACTAATTTTGGGTGATTTTAATTTATTTTATTGGCTTATTTATCATAGGTTACTTTTTACAAGTGTATTTATAGGTATAAATACCTATGTATTATGTTTTTTACTTTTATTTTGTATCTTAGATATTATTATTTTGTGTATATATTTTATATATTTATAATATATTTAAATATACATATATATATATATATTTACAAATTTTTATTCCATTTTTAAGATTTCATTTACGTACTTAAATAAATAAATGTATGTATAATATATGTACAGCATGCCTACGTATTTTAATATACTATTTATTCTAATGTATGTTCAATGTCTTTATTTTTATGTTTATAATGTTAATATGTTTTGAAAAAAATTACAAGCATTGAAATATATACAAAGAGTAAAAATATAAAAAATAAATAAAATGGGTAAAATGTATAAAAGCTAGGCTTTCATATCTTAACTCTATTTTTAATGAAACTATATTCATTAAATTGATGATTAGATTTTAAAAATAATAAACACAAGTTTGGTGAATTTTGAGTTCATATGAAGAAGATATTGATCATTGAAGTTCTATTTGCGGTTTTTCATCTGTCCTAGTCATTTTGTACATTATTTTTTTATGCAATTATTTTTTTTATTTTTTAGGTATTTTTATGTATATATTTTATGTTGAAAATATCTTATTTTAGGTGTGTAAGAGTATGTATAAACTAGTATAAGTTTGGTTGTATGAGTAATGTATTGGGCACCTAGGGTTTATATGTTCATATGTTACTTTGTTTGTGTTTATTGGCCTTATCTTCCCTGACTTCATTCCTCGGCGACCAAGTCAATTTGACTTAGTCTCCGGGTTTAGGGTCGTCAGTATTTACAATACTTCCTTTTTTTTCTTTTATTTTCTTTATTCATTTACTTTGTATAAATACATGTATTTATGTACTATTTATAGACAACAGCCAGCATGTTAATTTTTACAAGTTAGATGTATTTACATGCATTTATTTAGGGATTTAAAGATAAAATAAAGGAATAAAGATGAATAAATGGATATTCATCAAATTTCTATGGTGATCAACTCTCATGTTAAAAATATTTAACTTGTTATCTTTAAATCGAGAAATAACATGGTAATATAGGTTTCCTTTTAGGACTCATTCTACAACCTTTACATGTTTAGGAGACAATAATTGAAATTTGGTAATTGAACTGATTCTGAGCAACAATGATATCCGAAAATTTTCGTACGAGATTGATGTGGAGGGAGGGGACTGTTTTCGGAGGATGGTGATTCAATGAAAAGTATTTATTCCAATTAGAGGATGGCAATGATAGTGTAGCAAGAGACTATTTTAAAAGTTCAAATTGTTGTCCCTAAATCTTAAAAATAATTGTTAGTTAAAGACTCCTCTTAGGTTGCAATTTTGCAACCTTTTAAAATTAAGGTATAGTAAATGAAAGTTACGAGATTTTGAGCTTCAATAATATTTAGATTATTTTTGTTCTTATTCTATTTTATCTTTTGAAATTGTATTATGAAAGATGTGTTCTACTTTTATATACTAATCACATGTTAGGTACACGGATTTTTGTTACTAAGGTAGTGAATCAATCGAACCAGCCAAACGTCTGGTTAATATGTATTATCATAATACATACATGTCTTATATAATCATGTTTATAGAACACATGCTATTACATGATTAAAGGTTTGTGTACATTATGAAGTGCGTATTATCTTTCTTTCGTTCGGAGGTCATAATCTAAGGGAGTCCTTGTTGATTTCGATGTAAACATGATGTTGATATTCCATGCATATAAGATTTATTCTTTGTTAAATTTCAACAGCATAATCGCATTCCTCTCTTATATGCCAAATTATCTTTTAAAGGTTAACTAATGTTTCTAATGGGTTATTAAACTTAAAAAGATCAATTTACGAGGTATAATGGAGAGGTGCATGGTCATGCTGTTGAAATTTAATAAAGAATAAATCTTAAATGCAATGAATAATAACATCATGTTTGCATCGAAATCATAGAGGATGGGTGAAACTAAAAATAAAATAAAATGTTCTTTCCTCATCTCTTCTTAAGTTTGTGTGTAAGAATGTGAATGAAAGTAGGTTTGTATGTAGGTTTTCATATATAGATATAGGTATGTTAGTATATAGGTCTATGTGTATGAACGAGGATGCATGCAACTATCTGGGTATATATGAGATGTGTATGGGCCAAGGTGTGAGTGTGGGTATGTAAGAGATAAATGTGGGTAAGGCAAGAAAGTGATGTGGCTTATGTGAGAGGGTGTGGATATTGGTGGTTGGTTATGTAAAGATGAATATAACTCAAATTCTTCTTGTGGTGTAGGTGGAGCTACGGATATTGCACATGCTTACATGTACAATCCTTTGGACTCTGATGGTTATGTGAGTGAGATATTCTTATATGATGTGGAAGGCTTTCTTAGATTTGCTTATGCTTAGGGATTATAAATTGTTGACATAGACAAGAAAATTATTTGTCCATGTAAGAGGTGTGATCTTATGAAGAAAGTTTCGTGATACCATTGTTGCGGAGCACTTATATAAAAAATGTTTCATCGATAGATATACAACATGGTATACACATGGAGAGAGGAGGCATTCTAATACTGAGGCTTGTGATAGTCATGAGAATCTGTTTATCCAAATGGTTAGAGATGTTGGACCAAATTTCAGTTAGGCATCGATTCAGATGACAACGATGTAGAAAGTCGGTAGTTTAATGAACTACCACATAAAGCAGAGTGGCCATTGTGGAAGAGTTGTCCCACATTTTCAGAGTTATCCGATGTTGGTGAGTTGTTTCCATTATAGAATATGTACAACATGAAATATAATAGTTTCGATTCAATGATCAAGTTAATAAAGCAAATGTTTCTAGAGCACAATGAATTACCATATAGCTTCTATAAGATGAAGATAGAGCAAGTTGGGTTTATCGGAGGTCCAGTTTGACACTTGCACTAATTACCACTTGTTGTACTATGGAGAACATACAGATGCAATAAGTTTTCACATTTGTCGTGATCGTTACAATCTCGATATGAAATCAAATGTCTCAAAGAAAATACTATGCAACTTTCCCTTGGTGCCACATATACAAAGAGGGAAACCGCAAAGGAGATATCACAGCATGCTTAACATGGATATAATGGGACTATTGAGCATCCTTCTGATTCACGGTGTTGGTGAGATTTGATAGATTTGTCACCAGGGTTTGCCACGAAGAGGATAAATGTGGTAGCCAGATTATCTACAGATGGGTTAAACCTGCATGAATGTGGAAATTATTATTCTTGTTGGTCCATCATTACAACACCGTATAATCTGCCACCGTGGTTGTGTAATAAACATCCACACATATTTCTTTCTCTAGTAGTTCCTAGTCTGATCCATACTGGTAAACATTTGGATATTTATCTAAGCCCTTTAGTAGATGAGTTGAAATATCTATGGGAAAATGTTGTGGAAACTTATGATGCAGTTCATAAGGAAAAATCAGATGATGATTAGACTTTTGTGGACCATTAGTGATTTCCTAGCATATAGTATGCTATTTAGGTGGAGTACATATGGTTCAAGGAGTTGTCCATATCGTATGGACAGGACAAATCCATTTTAACTAGAGCACATGAGAAAACCATTCTTCTTTGACTATCACAAACAGTTGTTGTCGATTGGTCACCCTATAAGATAGAAAATGACATTCAAGAAAAAGACTGTATAAGTGGGCACACCACCTAGATTGTCAAGAATAATTTATACGCTCAATTATTATAATTGTAGGCTTTCGTTTAAATCATAATTGGATAAATATGAGCAGTTTTTGGGAGTTGTCATACTGAACAAATCTTCTTGTTAGACATAATATTGATGTCATGCATACAGATAAAGATGTGTTTGATAATATATTCCACCTAGTGATGGGCACTACCGATAAATCCAAAGATACATATAATGCTTGAAGAGATTTAATGATTATTTGTGCACTTTCAGATATATCTTTAGATGAGAAAGCAAATTGCTCCATCTAGATGCCACGAGAGAAATACACTTTTGAGCAAGGGTATGCATGTGCATTAAAATTGAAACTCCTAGATGGCTATGTTTAAAATACTTTAAAACTAGTGGATCAAAAGAAGAATTATTTCATGGGTATGAAAAGCCATGATTGCCATGTTTTCATGGAGTAGTTGTTATCAATCACCTTTAAGGGTTTTCTCTAGAAGACCATTAACGATGTCTTGACAGAGCTTAGTAACTTCTTCAAATGCATTTTCTCGACCAAGATCACATTATATAACATGATGAATTTGGAAGAAAATGTATCGATCCTTTTATGCCATACAGAGAAAAATTTTCCTCCATCCTTTTTTATTCAGTGAAGCATCTTATGATACACCTACTCTACAAGGCTAAAGTTGGAGGTCTTGTTAAGTACCGTTGTATACATCCTTTTGAAAAGCATTCTGCAATTTATATGAATTTTCTCATAGACGAATATATATAACGAATGGAAATGTATAGTATATGTTCTTCTTGAGTCAAAATACTCATAACAAGAACAAGGTTGAAAGGACTATAAATGCACGTACATTATGGAGCAAACTGTAAACTTCTGTGAAAGATACTTGTCTGTTGACATGGTGATTGTTCATAACCACCTTTCACGTAATGAAGTTGTTAAGCCATGAAGTAAATACATGTATTTTTATGTTTCATCTATGTGGGAGCCATTTAGGAAGGGAATGACTCACATGGTGAATCATCGTGAAAAAGAAGCAATATAGATATATGTACTAGACAATGCAGAGGAAGTATCACCATATGCCGAGTATGTACTAACTTAAAATACCACTCTATATGATTAGTAGTAAATTTATATTTTATTTAATAATACATGGAGTATAGGATGCTAATATCGATAAATAATGCGATGTTCGCTGAAGCAGACATGGTTGAAGAGTTTAGAAAGACTTTTGCATCATGGTTTAAAGAGCATGTCAGATCATTAGGCTTGACCTATTGTAAGTCAAAATTGTTACATGATTTAGCTATAGATCCGAAATAGGCAATGAGTGTGTATAATGATTTTTATGCCAATTTGTTAGATCCCACTTGTCAGAATGAGAGAAGTGGTTTCTATATGTAATTCAGTTTGTCATGGTTTTAGGGACATGTTACGGGGAAGACAACATGAGTTATTACATGGTTCTTCGAGAGGTGATTGAATTAGAGTACAACATGCCACACTAAATCACATCTACTTATTTTTGTTCAACTAGTTTGATTCATAATGAGAAGTTGACGTAGACTTAGTGCATGATACAATTGAGGCATTTCAGGGTGGATATATAAGATGTTTTGAACCATTGTTCCTAGCTTCCTAAGTTGAATTGATATATTACTTGCCACAAATGTGTACAAAGCGAAGGAGGGATGACATATTAACGATATTAAGAATGAAGACTTGTGTATATGTTGAAACTATTCGTGCCTTAGAAGAAGGTAAAGCTTCAACGAACTTATTGATTTCTGAATGAGAACACCCACAACAAATTTCCATTTTCCGAGCAATGGGTTAGTAATGCTAAAATTTCAAATCTATCCTTTTGTATAACTATTTTTTATTTGTTAATATTCAATTTTTCTTGCTTATTTTCCTAATATTATAAATAACTATTCTAATTTTCATTATATCTATTGTAATTACAAGATGCGGTCTCTCTTCATCTAAGAGGAGCAACTCTGGTTAACGGGATGGTTCTTGAGACAACAGCCAATAGTCTCCTTCCCACCCTACACACACCTTAGCAGTAATGAAAATTATATATTATCATTTCATATGGATGTCCGAGGAACCCTAAAAAGCCCTTGTTAATTACATGGAATTAAAGTCAAATTTTCATTATAGTCAAACAAATTCAAATTAATAAACAACCACTTAATTAATGTGTCAATTAGAAGTAAGTGATCAATTAATTTTTTTACTTGGTAAGTCCAAGGTTGAACTCAGGGAGGCAATTGTCTCCTCAGTTTAAATATTAAGTGATCTAGAGGTTAGCTTTTCAAGCAGGCATTTTTTAACATTTTATGCAAATAAAAAAATGAATTTCAATTCTGACAATGTTCAGGGGCTAAACTGCAAATTTCAATCAAATTAAGTCCGGATATCCTAAATCCTTTCCAGAATGTGAAATATGATAAAATAAATGCACTGCAATTTTTTTTGGAATTTTTGGACACAAAATGAATATTTTATGAATTAATGAATGCAAATAGTGGGATTTTAAATAATTAATTATAATAAATGCTAAATCTATTTATTTTGAAAAAATAAAATTATCCAAGATATATCACTAGATGATATATCTTAAAAAAATTCTAAACACTAAAAATGTTGAATTAATACATTTTAAAAATTAATTAATGAATATATAAAATGATTTTTACAGAGCAAAATATGTATGAAATTCAATTCTTTTTGGGAACAATAAGAATTACAATTAATTCTACAATTCTTGAATTTTTGATAATTTTTGGAGCTATTGTTAATTATCTATGAATTTCTAATTATAGAGTTGATAAGATATGCACTTTTCCACACAAGTATTCATTATTAATTAACCACATATAATAAAAATATCGCAAGCATGCCATAATGTAGAGAATTATTTGTAGACCACAATGCTATTTTTTAATGATAAAAAGATGTGTTAAAATAGTGGAAGAAGTCAAGGTTCTATTTGCAATATTACAATAATAAAATAGAATGAAATTGTAGAAGAGGGACTAAAGATTAATTACAGAACCCTCTGGGCAGCTATATGCAAATTAGGTGTCCTTCAATGGTTTCTCCGCAATATGCCCAACCCATGTGTGTATCACGTGCAGGGGGAGTAATATGGAGTAAGACGGAAGATGGAGGGTGCTCTTGCAAACTTCTCAGTGAAGCACATGTGCCTCGCGTGCTTGATGAATCACATATTTATCATGCTAAAATTATCAATTAGGCTCTGTTTCCCATAATTCATTAGCATTTAATAATTAATAAATCATCATTAGCACATACATTTGTAAATAATATTTGCATTTCATCATGCAAAATTGCATTAAAAGTCCCAAGTGTAAATTAACCCAAAAGGCAGCTAACTTCCACAATTTTTTATTGATTCATCCTAACTACAATTGACCTGAAACCACCTCCTTGTGTAGATATTACTAACAATAATAAATAAAAAATACAAAAAATTACTAACTCCAATAAGTATCAAAAAATCCCAAAGTCTAATTTCACATATGACGGACTAAAACGTGCATATCTCCCTCAACAATGTCTAATTTTGGCCTACTCACTTTTAATATACTCCATTTTTTAATACCTTCAAAACAAGATCAATTTCATAAAATTCAGAGCTCATATGTGAAAGTTGGGTTTTGGGCCTCTTTTGCGCATTCTAACTTTTTGCTAATTTTGACCAGAGTTTTTATGTACATAATTAACCCTTTTAATTTTATTTCTTCTTCACTTGTGTTCTTTGATGAAAGTTCTATTAAACTGCATAAAAATCCAAATCTATTCAAGACTGAAATCAAAGAAATTGATTGTGTCTGAGTGTCCGTTGTGAGTCTGTACAAAATTCTCGTGATTCGTATCTCTATTTTATTTCCTTATTTATTAAAAATCCAAAAAACTAGATTAATGTGTAATTAATTTTTTATATTTTATAATATTTTTTCTATAATTTGTATCCTCTTTAAAGACCACAAAAAATTACAAAACTCCAAAAAATCGAGTTTCTTTACACTTGGAGACGACCAAAAATACTACTTCGCACAGATGACCTCTTTTGCTCCCGGATCCTTCAACTTCGCCAAGACGAACAACTTTTATGAAAAAAAATTAATTCGAGGTCCCCTTCTATTTCTTTTCTATTTTTCTGTCTTTGAATTTTGAATTTTTTTGGTGGCATGTGGCAGGCCCTGGGAATGCCACGTGGCACCCCTCTCACCCACTTTCTCACCTCTCCAGCCCCAGGTCACATGCCTAGCACCTGACCTGCCATTCACATCCAATGCACATGCCACACACGTGCCATCTTCCCCATCGTGAGAACTTGCGTGGCGTGTGACGCCCGCTCGCCTCTCGCACCACCCGCTCGCCTCCCGCAAACACCCACCGTTACTCCCCTCTGCTATGCACGGCCGCGACGGTTACCCACCACCCTCGCTCTCCTCCTAGCCATGCATGTAATGCCCTTCTACGCTTCCCTATAAAGCTTCTTTGTCCACACCCTGCAGCCGTATCCTCTGTCTTCCAGTAATCGAAGGAGCATCAAGCGTGGCAGTGACAGCGCCACCACATCCTTCCGCCTTGGCGAGATCTAGTCGCCTCACGACGGTTGCAGAGCATGCCTCCACCACTCGCTTCACTCCGACACACTGTATCTCCATCGAGGAATGTACCCAGGTATCCCATTTCTAGACTTTATCTTCTCCTCTCCATCATCATCCAACTCGACACCGACCGTCCCACTCCATCTTCTCACCTCCGACCTCGCAAAGGTCAGAGCTCCGCTCCTGCCCTTCGCCCGTACATCATCTCTGCTTCCTTATTTTTTTGTGCTTGCTTGGTTCTGCTAATGCTACAGGTCACCCACTTTGACTCCCCTTGGAGCTCACGGACTCCTATCTCGGAGCATCTCAACCACGACCCATTTCCATCGCAGCACCGCCACCACCTCGCACGGTCTCCACCATTGTCACCACTTTGTGCTGCCTTCGCCTTCGTTACAAGCCTTCCGTTACGGTTTGCCACCGCATCGTGCTTTCGCTTCCACCCCTGTTGTGCCTCCCACCGTGGGCAGCCTTCTCGCAAATCACCACACACCTACTGCTCCGCCGTGTTCACTCCGCTCCTCGCATCGTGTGTCGATCGAGGGTTCGAGCCACACTTCGCCCGATGAGCGCTGCTGCCCTCTACGCCTCTAGTAGTCGTTGGATCGGGCCCAAGCCTTGATCCAACTGTTGTCGTCTTGCCACACGTCCCCGGATGAGCCTTTGCCCTAGCCTCGAGGCTCAGGCCTCCCGGACTGCCTCCCACCATCACGTCAAGGCTCGGACATCTGAGCCTTCGCCTTGGTCTGCTCCTCAAGGTTCGGACCCTCGAACCTACGACGATCCTCCTTTCACCATTACATAGGCTCGGCCATCTGAGTCTTGGCCTCTAGCATCCTAGACGCAAGCCCAAGCCCCCGAGCCTTGCTGCTCACATGTATAACACGTGCTGCGAGGGCAAATTGCACCCACACCCTTGGTAGTCCCTGAAATTGCAATGAAGTCCTCCATTATGCAAGGCATGTCCTTTACACGTGTTATAGTGGAGACTTGCCAAGTTAAAAATAATCCACAACATTCAAAGATTGTGGTTTTGACGAACCAAATTTGCCTCCTGTACTACGGCAATTCTCTATAATTAAAGAGGCATATTTCACGTTCATCAAACGGTGACATTGTTGGGGAGCGACAAATTTTAAGGTTTCAAATTATTTTCTGTAATTGTTTTTTGTGAAACTAATTTCTATGTTAATTTTTTTTCTTGTTGCATTTTATTTTGCATCTTTACCCCACTTCTGATACTAACCACATCCTCTCTCTTTGTAGATAAGTCGGAGCAAAGTTTCGGATACAAATCAAGGATCTGCAAGGATGAAGATTGTATTTTAATTTTGTGTGAGAGAGCTTAGAATAGCTTTATTTTCTGCATCATTCACAAGATCCCTCTCTCTGAACCCTTGTAATAATTCAGACTGGACTTCTTTGTGGTGTGTCGGGTCTGTTTCAACCCCTTCTGTGTGGTTGGATCCCAACTTGAGTGGCACAGGAATTAGGCACATATACGCTTATTTATTTACTCTTGATTGTGCTCGTAATTTTTAGGCCACACTTCGTCACTAACTATATACACTAGTAGATTATTCAACTTAGCCAAATTTTTAAATCAATTCTTTCCCGCTAATAGAACTATCTACTTAGGACGATTTCATCTATGCATATTATTTAGTGTAATTTCAATTCCTTGTATTGCATCTCACATGAAGAACATGAGGAATCATTGTAGTCTTCTTTTTAAGCATGCATAATTGATTCATGTCTGCGTTGGCTTTTTCGATTTTCCCTCCTCAGTTTTACATCTTAGGAATTAAAGGAATTGGGATTGATCGTTAGGCATGAATTTCTTTGCTCATCTAAACTTCAGTGATAACTTTGATATAAATCTGGGACTACGAATCAAGGTGAATGTAAATTAAATTGACATAAAATTAACCCTTGTGTTTGGTGGAGAATAAACCACTCATTATTTGTAAGGAATAGACCGCACACTTAGGACAAAGCCAAAAATCGAAAATTTCACTCAGACTACTGTTTCTAAAAACAATTAGCTACTTCTCAATAACAGCTTCGGGTAGTCATTTTATGGTCCGACTTTCCTTAAAAGAATGGGTGTTTTAGAGGACATTGCGAAAGGCTTCGTAGCCGTCTAATGATCCGTACTTACATCCTTACTGGCTTAAAGTAGATGTAACTAGTTTTATGAACTCGAGACAGTCTTTACGAAATATTTTGGCACCTAACAACTCCACTTAATTTTCAAGATTGTTTTATCACTAACTAAAATCGAAAAGGTAAGCGGTTGAACCCTAACGTGCCTTCACTAGTGTTGAGTGGGCGAACTTGAGAGTTTGATTTGTGTTTGCTTTGTGTAATCTTTCTCGGGATGACTCTCTTCTCGACTCCTCTTGGTATTGGGGTCATACTCTCTCCATAAAGAAATCCACCTCCTCCTTGGTTCAGTCAATCCTGGACTAACCATTCATTTTACTCCTCTTCTAAGGAAACCTTTATCCTTGGCAATTCGTCACCTCCTTCAACTCTTAATTCTGAACTCTTTACATCTGAAGGTGAATAGGAATAAGTCACGATGCCTCTAAAGAAGAACACCAGTGAGGATGAGAATGATAATGACCCTATTTGAGCAATTTTGGATAGAATAACTATTGTTGAACAACCCAATGAACTCCTTAGAGCATAGATGGCAGAAATGCAACGCGGTGAAGCTGCTATGGAAGACACTTACCTCCCTGAATTGGATGAAGACTATAATTGGTTGAGGTCGGTACCCCCTAGGATGCGTTCGAACACAAACCACACTTCCTCGCATTATTGCCTATGTTCGGAGGGAATAATCATGAAGAAACATATATCTTCCTCCATGACTTCGAGCTAGTCCACACTAAACTCTGCCACCCTAGGGTTAGTCAAGACTACATAAGGCTGAGAGTTGTCCCCTTTGCCTTGATTGATGATGAATCTCGGATTCATCACTCTAAATCTCATTTATTAAGCTCAAATCCCTCCAAATCAATAGCATTTCTGCATATATTCTGCATAATTAGCATTTATGCATGTTTTCATAAGAATTGTATTTTAGCACTAATTTCTGCACAAAAGAAGAAGCCAAAAAATCCAAGTCAAAAAGTGAATTGTAAATAGACTAACTTCCTGGATTTTTAACTAATTCATGCTAACTCCGAATGAAACTACTTCCACTAGGTACATATCACTAACAAGAATAAATGAAAAATACAAAAAAAGAACTAACCCAAATAAGTGGACCAAAAACCCAAATCCTAATTTCAGGATTTCCGGACTAAAAACATCATATCTTCTCCATCCAGTGTCTTTTTAATCCTACTCACTTTTGAACTAATGTACATTCAATTACCTTCAAAACAAGACCAAGTTCAAGCAAATCAGAGCTCGTATGTCAAAGTTGGGTTTTGGGCCTCTTTTGTACATGTTGTATTTTAGCGGTTTTTGACCTGATATTTTATGAAATTATTTAATCTATTAATAAAAATACAAAAAAATTAGATTAATATGTAATTATTTATCTTTTATTTTACCATATTTTTTACGGATTTTTATCCGGTTTAAAATGACATAAAAATTATAAAACACAAAAATCAAGGTATTCTATGTACAAGATACCACAGAAATGTCACCGTTTGCAATTGATCGATTTTGGTTTTGATGTCTTCATGAAAATTGTAGATCTCATTGAGACGAGCAATTTTTATGAAGGAACTTTTGCGATCCGAGGCCATTTACTATTTATTTTTGATTTTATAAGGTATTTATTTCTCGATTTTTGTGTTGCTGACACGTGGCAGCCTCTGGGGCCACCATATGTCAGCCATTTTTGGGCTTTATATTTATCGTTTTTATAAAAAAATTAAATAAATAAATAAATATATATATATATATATAATTTTAAAAATAAAAAAAGAATAAAGCAACCGCACGTGCGTCGCACGTGCCTCCCTGGCACGTGCTCCGCATGTGCCCGCCCCCTGTCCCTCCTTCGGCCGCCACATGGCAGATGCTGGGTTGTCCGATCTCGGCCGATCGGATGGCCGCTTGCCATCTTCTCCACACACCTCCTTTCCCAAAATGAAACCCCCACCGACTGCGAGATCTCCGCCACGAAATCTCCGCCGCCCGCGTATCCCTCTCATCGCCATCATCCACGATCTTCATCTTCAATCAACCCAATCGAATCCTCCATCTCTGATAATCCTAGAACTTCCTATCTCCGGCGAACCCCTCCTCATCCTATAAATAGAACACCGCTGTCCCCCCTCAAGTTTCATCCGCCGATTCATCAGACAAGGGTCTTCTCCCACCGGAGGTGACAGCTCCACGTGACCCTCTCCGGCGAGATTCGAGCTGTCGAGGCTCGTTGCAGCACAGCTCCACACCTGTTGCTTCGCTCCGGCCATCAAGCTGTTGAGCCAACGACAACGACTTCACCGTCCACACCTTCGTTCCTACCTCCGACATCAACTGCCAATGCTTCACCGCTATCAACTCCATCGCCACCTTCAGCTTCGCCTTCCATCCCCGTCGAGCCCACAACGATTTCGCCAATGACGCCCCGGATCTTCTCCGACTACGCCTCAACTTCAACCGCTCCGCCACCGTCCACGACAACCATCGACTTCACCGCCGACATCCACCGCCTCCATCTCCATCTCCGCCCAGCCGAGCAAGTCGCCATCCAGCTTGTCGTCGACAACTACAGGCTCCGCCATCCAGAATCCCTCCACCGACCTTCGCCACTCCTTCAACGCAACAGCCACCAGCCGGCCGGGCTCCAGTCGGCTGGGCTCCATCCCGAGGCTCTCCCACATGAAAAACACGTACGGGAAGTACCGCTGATGTCAGCCTACTTCATCCCCAGGGGTCAAGTGCCACGCACGTGACCCGCTGGGCCATTTGCAAGCGGCCCCCTAGCGTCCACTACATTCACATCGAAGTCCACCGGTCACGTGTTGTGCACGTGACCACTTGGTAATTTTTCAAGAAGACCCCAGAGTTCCTTCATATTCATGCACAGACCTCTACCAGCCAGAGGGCACGTGCCACGCACACGCCTCACTAGCAATTTTGCAGAAATCCCCCTGGCTATTTAGGTAATTACGCGTATACCCCTATTCTGCATTATTTTATTTTGGAATTGCAGTTATACCCCTGTGTTTCTTTGTGATTTCAGACTCCTACGTTGCATTATTTAATTATCCAAAAATTAGCATGATGTTCTTCCATTAATTCTCTACTATTTGACATATTGTGGACATTTTTGTGATTAATGGTTAATTAATAATTAATTATTTTGTGGAAAATTGCTTATTTTGCCCAGTTTGTGCTCTGAAATTTCTATTTGATTAACCATCTAAAAATTCTCGAAAAATCATCTAGTGTAGAGATAATTGTGCTTGACATTGTCCCCAAAAATATTCGCATTCATGCATATTTTGTCTATAAAAATCATTTTGCATATTTCAATGTTTGATTTTTAGTAGGTATTGAAACTAATATTTTCGAGGTTTGAGATTTTTTTGAGATCAATCACCTAGTGGTAGATCTTAGATAATTTTGTTCCTTGAAAATAAATATGTTTAATATTTATTATAATTAAATAATGAAATTCATCTTGTTTACATTTAAAAATTCATAAAAAATTCATATCGCATCCAAAAATTCTTAATAAATTATAGTGCTTTCATTTTGTCATATTTTACATCATGGCGAAGTTTCATATTTTTGGGACATCATTTGAACATAATTGACATTTTAGTCCCTAAAATAGGCCAAACTTTCATATTGCATCCTTTATTGCATTTAAAAATCCAAAAAAAGACCACTTCGAAAATCATGCACGAATTTTGATAGACATAATTCTAGGTTGTTCCTTTGCCTCCTTGTAATCGACCTTGGGACTTGCCCAAGTAAAATAAACATAAAACTGCATTCATTAAAATTGACGAATATTTTGTGTGGTTATTTTCTTGACCGATTCTGATTGCCGCCTACAACGCACAAAATGACATATCATTTTCACGAACGATAAATACACATCTTTTAACGCGACGAATTTCGGACCCGTCAACTGATAAGATGGCTTACTGGCTAAAAAATTAAGGGAAATGGTCACCACATGGGCCACCATCAAGACGTTATTCTTAATGAAATTCTACCTAGTTAGTAGAATCAATCAGATGAGGATCAAGCTCACGAGATTCATCCAACATCGAGAGAACCATTCCATGAATCCTGGGAAATGTTCACAGACCTAATACAGAAATACTCAAGACACGGGATAAGCAAAATGATGCTGGCCCAAACTCTTGTCAGTGGATTAAACCCTGAGATCCAAGGGTTAGCGAGTGCATCCTACGGAGGAAGCTTCATGGAACGTCACGAGGCCACTGCCTACAAGGTGTTTGAGAGACTTGTTGAATCCAACCGTGCACAAACCACCAGTTGGGCCTACATAGCCAGCTCTAAAAAGATGATGAATAATCTGATGACCAATCAGAGCACTGACATGGGAATAATAGATGATAAGCTAAATATGGTCGAACAAATTTATAATAAGGTGGACGAACTCCATAAATCATCTGATATGGAGAAATTGGATAAATTGACTAAGAAAATGGAGGAATTGGCTAATAGGACATTTAAGATGCAGATACCTGCCTTCACTTCACCCCTTCTCCCATACACTAAATTCACTACATTCAAGGGCAAGGGTTAGGGCAACAAAGCCATTGGGGTCGAGACCAAGTCTTTTCCCATCAAATCGAAGAAATCTCCGCTCAACTATTTACGAGGAACCTCTACAAGTCATGGAGATAAATGGAGTTTGGTATAACTTGGAACCTGTCAACAGATCGGATCCAAACTCTACTCCGAACCCTCGTCCACCACTCCATTTACCAGCCTCAACATCAACATTAGCAGCAACGTCTGCAATTCCGTACATGATATCAGAACCCACAACCACAGCATCAGCAATATCAACACCAGGGCCAACATAGCCAATTCAGATAATATCATAAGCCTCAAGACGAGCAAGGCTAGAGGTCCTTCTCTTCTTAAATATATCCTGAACTCTATGAAGTGCTGAACGAACTTCATGATATAAGAGTCGAAATAAATTGACTCTCTCGATGGAGAGATGAGGTAATTGCACCCCAAACTGTGATTCCAGCTCAAGTCTGGGCTAATCCAAATAGCCTCGGACATAATCAAGTATTAATATCAGAATATTCCTTACCTGAATACAATATCTTTTCGCATGATGATGCCTATCATATTTCTCTTAGGAACGGGAGGACAATAACTATGCCTGATCGAGCAAAAGAACATGGTGACATAGTTCCAGTGTCTACTATGTCACACAATCCTAGGGAAATTGAGGAGGAGTGGCACAAGGAGGAGAAAAAAGAAGTCCCACCCACACCACCCGTCAAACACTTCACTACTAAGGACCTCGGAGAATCAACATATGAATATGATAATGAAGCATCGCCAAGACATCCGCAACAATTGTCTACCAATTTCCCTGCTTTTAGATCAGTTAGTCTGAGTCCTGTAAATAATTTTAATTCCTAATTCAATAAAAGTGATGTTTTTTATCACAATGAGTCCATTTCTTTCCCCATAATCTTACGTCAGGAAAGAAGAAAAACATAAAAAACCAAAAAAATGATGAAGAGATGACTTGCATCTGTAGAGAAAACATTAAGGTCACTCTGTAGATGAGATGATAGAAAAAGACTCAGGTTTTCGAAAATATCTTAAGGTGAGGTGCACACTGACAAGGGCCAGCAAAAAAATCCTAACCGAACAAAGTACATATTCTCTATTGCTACATCTCGCCTGATAAAAAATGAGATATTAAGGAAGAAAAGAGACATGGGTGCACACTTTGTCACTATCTAGATCAACGAAATCAAGTTTGCTGCAACATTATTAGACAACGGCTCCTCCATCAATCTCATGACCACAACTCTATTTAAGCATCTGAATCTAGGTCCTGTTAAGAAGTCTACAAACATACATTAATTTGTAGATACATCAACTAAGAGACCTTAGGGGGAGATTAGAAATGTTGTCATCAACATGGAGGGACAAAATTACCTAGTAGATTTCACAATACTTGACATGGATGTCCCTAGAAATTGGAAAGACTCCAAAATGATACTAGGGTGACTTTCCTTAGAATCAAATGAGATGTATTTGATTACACATCCAGGAGAATCCAGTTTGGAAAAGCTGAACTTAAAATGAAGCAAACTAGGTTTCAACGACCTGACACTGAGTCTAGCATCAAGTCTGGAAACTCAGAATCTGAGGCAGAAAATACGGAAGCAATAGTTGGGCCCTAGAGACAAAACCCATCTGTAATGATAGAATCACCCTCATCTGGAGAGGACATCATTATTGATGATTTAGTCTGCCAGCTCATCCATGCATCTACTTATACTCTCAGAGACTCAGAGGTCCTTCTCGACATGACAATCCATTCTCCTTATGGATAATTCCAGAGTGAGGTACACAGATCGGATGCGGCTCTTGCAACACCACATTCCATCTTTAGTAATCCAATCCCCAAAACAATTAAGATGGTGGCTGGTATTGATACATTGTAAACATCCACATCACAACCAGAATCAACAATGAGAGGGTCAGATTCTGTGAACGATATAGACTTACCCGAGCTCAAACCATTGCCCCCTACTCTTAAGTATGCCTTCCTTGTAGGAATTAAGGGACAGTTTCTGATCCTCATTAGTACACATCTGACCGAAGAGCAGTAGATCCACCTGTTTAAAGTTTTAGAGAAAAATCACAAGGGTATAGGCTAGAGTTGTTTGATCTTCCAGGGATTAACTCAGACCTATGATTACACCATATTTACCTTAAGGATAATGCTAAACCATCCTGTGAATGCCAACATAGGTTGAATCCAAACTTACAGGAAGTGGTGAAGATTGAGATTGAAAAATGGTGTAAGGCTGGTTTCATATATCCCATCTCAGACTCCATGTGGGTATCGCCTTTCCATGTCGTCCCGAAAAAGTCGAGACTTCAGATTATCACCAACGAGGAGGGAGAGGAGATCACGACGTGGGTACCTATGTCGTGGCGTGTCTGTGTAGATTACATGTGTCTGAATGCTGCAATTAAGAAGGATCACTTTCTGCCATCTTTTATTGATCAAATTTTGGAGAGATTGGTAGGGAGAGAATACTTCTGTTTTGTAGATGGGTACTTAGGCTACAATTAGGTAGACATCGCCCCCGAGGACCAGAAAAAAGGCTACTTTTACATGTCCTTTGGGCACATATGCATTCAAGTGCATGCCATTTAGGCTTTGCAACGCCCCAACACTTTTCAGCGATGCATGATTGCAGTTTTTGCCAAAAATGTTTTGAGATTTCCCGGAGGTCTTCATGGATGACTTCTCAGTCCATGTTGATTCATTCGATGATTGTCTAACGTACCTAGATCGAGTCCTACAAAGGTGTAGGGAAGTGAATCTGGTGCTCTCTTGGGAGAAAAGCCATTTCATGATAAAAGAGGGCATTGTATTGGGGCATGTCATATCTAAGAAGGGAATGGAGTTGACCCTGCCAAGGTGGATTCCATCAAGAAACTTGAGCCACCTACCAATATTAAACAAGTGTGGTCTTTTATGGGACATGTTGGATTTTATAGGAGATATATTAAGGATTTTTCAATATTTTTCGGACCGCTAACTGATCTCTTAGGAAAGGACACCGAGTTCATAGCAGATCATAAGTGTCTTGAATCTTTTGAACTACTCAAAAAGAGGATAATTGAGACTTCCATCCTACAAGCCCCCGACTGGTCTCTTCCCTTCGAGATCATGATAGATGCTTCCGACTTCGCAGTAGGGGATGCGTTAGGACAAAGAAAAGATGGAATCCCATATGCCATTTACTATGCAAGCAAAGTTTTATATCCAGCTTAGAAAAATTACACCTGATAGAAAAGGAAATGCTTGCAGTATTCTTTGCCTTGGAAAAATTTTGATCTATACTTCTAGGATCTAATTTAACAGTTTACACATATCATTCTACCATTCGATACTTAATGGCAAAAAAAGATGCAAAAGCGAGACTCCTCAGATGGATACTCTTACTTCAGGGATTTGATTTGGAGATTAATGATAAACCAGGAGTTAAGAATGTTGTGGTTGATCATTTATCTAGGATCCAATATAACAAAATCCCTAAGACTAAATCCATTCGTGAAACCTTCCCATACGAGTCAATTTCTGTTGTTGACTCTCTCCCATGGTATGCCGACATGGTGAACTATCTTGTCTCCAAGAAAGTTCCATAGAGTTGGCCGAAGAACAGAATCAACCGACTCAAGTTAGAAGACAGACATTACACTTGAGAGGATCCGTTCCTTTTCTTTGAAGGATCGGATTGTATATGGAGGAGATGTATTCCTCAAGAGTAATACCACAGTGTCCTCAATCTCTATCATACCTTGGAGGCAGGAGGACATCACTCTAGGAAGAAGACCGTTGAGAAGATATTACAATGTGGATTTTACTAGCTGGCCTTGTTTAAGGATGCTTACAATTTTGTCAGGTCGTGCCCGGTCTATCAAAGAATGGGAGGGACCATTGGTCCCAAAGATGCCATGCCTATGCAACCAGTAATCATTTGTGATGTATTTGATGCGTGGGACATTGACTTTATGGGCTCATTTCCTAACAATTAAGGATTGAATATATTCTTCTCATGGTAGATTATTTATCTAGGTGGGTGGAGGCTATCCCTACTCGAGCAGCAGACAACAAGACTGTATGCAAGTTTTTAAAAGATCATATTATTTCAAGGTATGGAATCCCTAAGGTATTAATATCTGATGGGGGTAGCCACTTTGTCAACCGAGAGGTGAAGAAGTTGACTAAGGAATACAACATCGAGTGTCGTGTCGCTAGTCCTTACCATCCACAATCCAATGGCATGACTGAGGTATTAAACAAGGAGGTCAAAGGAATTTTACAGAAGCTAGTCCGTCCAGACAGAAAGAACTGGTCCTAACTCGTGGACAGGTTCTATGGGCTTACCGTACTGCTTACAAGACCCCATTGGGCACCTCCCCGTTTCGAATGGTATATGGAAAGCAATGTCATTTGCCCGTAGAACTTGTAGATAAATCAGAATGGGCAATCAAAAAGATAAATTGGAACTATCACCAGGGAAAGAAGAATAGAGAGATGGATTTGAATGAACTATCCGAAATATGAAATCATGCCTACGAAAACAACACCATTTACAAGGACAAAGTGAAGAAATGACACGACAAGAACATCTGAACAAAGACCTTTATCCCAGGGCAGAAAGTATAGTTATTTAATACAAGATTGAAAATTTTCCAAGGTAAATTGAAATTCAAATGGACGGGACCCTTCATCATAAGAGATGTGCACAATAACGGAAGTGTTGAGATCTCAGAGACTGCAGACAACACACACAGTTCTATAGTAAACAGTCAACTTCTTAAACACTTTATCGAATCCAGTGAGCAGTTAATGCAAGTAGAATAGATCTCCTTCACTCAAGCATTGTACTAGACGAAAGACATACTGCCGGATAAACCACCTCATCAATTCCATTGCTCTTTTGTATATCCATCAACCTACTCATCTACTCGATTCTCACATGTGATCATCCTATCATACTTAGGCTGACCTGATCCTAAGTATAGCGGGGCCGGTATCAGTGTGTATACATCACATCTATTCTTTTCTGCTCACCCTTGACTATCTCATTTCATGTTGTTCTACTATGCTTAGTCAATCAAAAGTCTAAGTATAGGGGGGCATGGCTACTTCTATTATTCTTGACTCAACTATATTTAGTACATGCTATGTCTACATTTAACTTTGTGCCATGAGGACATAGCACAAGCTAAGCATAGGGGGTTGTGTTTGTATATATTCTACCTACTTTATACATAGCTCGTACTTTAATTATTTTCATCTAAAATTAAGATTGGGTACAAGTAGTGTATAATATGTATACAAAACTAAATGCTTTATGTAAATAATACATGTTTTTCAAAAAAACAAAAAGCAAAAAACAATTTTTTGCTTATAAAAAAGAAGAAGAAAAAAATCACTAATGGTCTTGCATTTCATCAAGCATATCATGCATTCCTTGGTTGATATATTCCTGATACTTTCACATTCACTTGAGGCTTGAGGATTTTTAGGACACTTGATTTTTGTGATCTTGAGAGTCTGAGTTAACATGCCTTAGTCACTAGGGTTTTTGAATTTAATAATCCATACTTCCCTATTTTGAAAGATTTGAGCGCCATATTGCACTCTTCATCTCTACCCTCTAAAGAATATGATCATCACATCACTTTCACAACTGCATGATTGAGGAGATAAGTGAGTTATCACATGTGGAACTAGGACTAGATATTTAAGTCTGGACCCAATCTAATGATATTCAAGGATGGGATAAAGTTAATGAAGGCTTCATGAAACCTGAGTGTAACCTGAGTGTCAACAAAACCTTAGCCAATATGTGAACAAGTTAATATACTATCTCTTTGATATTTACCTATGTTCTAGGGTGTGCTGAAACTAAATAATTGTTGGTCAGCGTGCTCCAACTATTAGTAAAGGCAATGGAGCTAGCCAAAAAAAAGAAAAGAAAGAAAAATTTCAAGAAAAAGCTCTATCATTACAAAGTCAAATACAATTGAGCTTCCACCAATTGTGAGTGCTCCTAAACATTTTCAAAGTGTCCACTTGGAACAAGCACTAATTAGGACCAAGGAGTCGGGCTGACGCCAAAAAAGGGATCTGCATCTTATACTGATAAAAGTCTGGGTGTCGAAGGTATCTTAGATACTCAAAAAAGACACACCCCAGTGTACTCCCAGAAAAACAAGTGCAGACAACTCCGAATTCTCTTGACGGACACATTAATCAACAAGCTAAAAATATACATGTGTTGAGTGAAAAGGCACTCGAGAGGCCCCTTGTTCCAATGTAAGGGAGAGAAAAATGGACACAATCCTATACCCTCTATCATTTGGCCATCCATCTATATTTCAAGTCTGACAAACTAAAGAGATGGTTGATTAGAGCAAGAATAGACTTATTCCCTAGTGTTGAGGATTAGATCTAGAGGAGAGTCTCCTGGACTGGAACTTTGAGTGATGCCTCGACTCGACTCTCACGAATGCAACACACTAAATTTAATATCCTTATATTATATGCACAAAAAGAGAGTCTGATGATTAGAGAAGTTGGATTCCCTTTGAGTAAAACATGGTTGAGCCCAGAATTTTAGGATCACTCAAATTAAGGGTCTTTGATGAATTAAGCCTTGAAAATTCACATGTATAGTCAGGGATTTATCCAACTAAGTCATTCATTCATTGATGCCCGTGTACGAGCATGGTTTAAGTATAGGGGTATGATGAATCTCGTATTTATCATGCTAAAATTGGTCAATTAGGATACGTTCCCCATAATTCATTTGCATTTAATAATTAATAGAGCATCATTAGCATAGATACATTTTTAAATGATATTTGCATTTCATCATGCATAATTGCATTAAAATCCCAAGTGTAAATTAACCCAAAAAGCAACTAATTTCCACGGTTTTTATTTAATTCATCCTCACTCCAATTGACCTGAAACTGCCTCCGTTTGTAGATATTACTAACAAGAATAAATAAAAAAAACAAAACATTACTAACTCAAATAAGTGTCAAAAAATCTCAAAGTCTAATTTCAGATCTGACGGACTAAAACGTGCATATCTCCCACATACAATGTCCGATTTTTGTCTACTCACTTTAAATTATTCCATTTTCAAATACCTTCAAAACAAGACCAATTTCATACAATTCGAAGCTCATACATGAATGTTGGATTTTGGGACTCTTTTACACATTTTAACTTTTTGCTAATTTTGACTTGAGTTTTTATGTCCATAATTAACCCTTTTAATTTTTTTCTTCACTTTTCTTCTGAAAGTTTTATTAAATTGCATAAAAATACAAATCTATATCAAGACTGAAATCAAAGAAATTAACCGTGTCGGAGTGTCTGTTGTGAGTCGGTACAAAATTCTTGTGATTCATACCTCTATTTTATTTCCCTATTTTCTTATTTATTAAAAATGAAAAAAATAGATTAATGTGTAATTAATTTTCTTGTACTTTACAGTATTGTTTCTATAATTTTAATCCTCTTTAAATCCCACCAAAAAATTACAAAACTCCAAAAATTGGTTTTCATTACACTTGGAGACCACCAAAAATACCACTTCGCACATATGACCTCTTTTGCTCTCGGGTCCTTCATGAAAGTTGTAGATCTCGTCAAGACAAACAACTTTCATGATGAAAATTTTTCTATTTGAGGTCACATTCTATTTCTTTTCTATTTTATTAGTCTTTGAATTTTGAAATTTTTTAGGTGTTCCACGTGCCAGCCCCTAGGTGTTCCACGTGCCACTCCACTCACCCATTCTCTCACCTCTCCAGCTCCAGTTCACGTGCCTGGTACGTGACCCGCCATCCACCTCCCCTGCATGTGCCAAGCACGTGCCATCTTCTCCATCGTGAGTACATGCACGGCACGCGACACCCGCTTACCTCCCGCACCACCCGTGCCTCCTGCAAACGCCCACCATTACTCCCCTCCGTCATGCACGGTCACAACCGATACCCACCATCCTCGCTCTCCTCTTGGCCATGCATGTAACACCCCTCTACGCTTCCCTATAAATCTTCTATGTCTACCGCCCTGCAGCTGCATCTGTCGTCTTCCAGCAACCGAAGGAGCGTCAAGTGTGGTGGTGACAACGCCACCACATCCTTCCACCTTGGTGAGATCCAGTCTCCTCGCGACTGTTGTAGATCATGCCTTCACCGCTCGCTTCTCTCCTATATGCTATATTGCTGTCGAGCACGTACCCATGTACCCCACTTCTAGCCTTTATATTCTCCTCTCCGTCATCATCCAGCTCGACCCCCACCATCCCGCTCCATCTTCTCACCTCCGACCTCGCAATGGTCGAAGCTCTGTGTTTGCTTGCTTCTGCTAACATTGCAGGTCACCCACTTTGACTTCCCTTGGAGCTTATGGACCCCTGCCTCGGAGCACCTCAGCCACGACATGCTGCCATTGTAGCGCCGCCACTGCCTCGCGCAACCTCCGCTTATGCCACTCGCCTTCTGTTACGATTTGCCACTGCCTCGCGCCTTTGCTTCTACCCCTTTTGTGCCTCCCACCGTGGGCAACCTGCCTGCAAACCACTACATACCTACCACTCTACCGCTCTCGCTCTGCCCCTCGTGCCTTGTGTCGGTCGAGGGTTCAAGTCGCACTCCACCCGATACGCCTTCAGTGGTCATTGGATCGGGCCCAAGCCTTGATCCAATGGTTGCCATCTCGCCACGCATCCCCAATCGAGCCTCAATCCTAGTCTCAAGGTTCGGGACTCCCGGACTGACTCCTACCGCCAAGTCAAGGCTCGAACATCCCGAGCCTTCGCTCCGATCTGCTCCTCGAGGTTCAGAACCTCGAACCTACGTCGCGCCTCCTTTCACCGCCACATAGGCCCGACCATCCGAGCCTTAGCCTCAGGCATCCCAGCCGCAAGCTTGAGACCCGAGCCTCACTGCTCGTGTATACAACACGTTTTGCGAGGGCAAATTGCGCTAGCACCCTAAGTAGTCCTAGAAATTGCAATCATGTCCCTCATCAGCCATGGCACGTCCTTTGCGCGTGCTATGGTGCAGAAATTCCACATCTCAGGAAACTTTTCATAATTATAGATAAGTCCTCAGGGACCTCTTTGAAGGAAATACTTTTGTTTTATTTACATATAAGTCCCTGGATCTTCATTTTCGCATAACGTTCTCGTTCGGACTCGGATTTTAATGCATAATATGTCATTTTGAAGCTTATTTATTTATCTATTCTTTTGCATACTTGTGGATAGATTTCATGCTATTTACTGAGATTTATTATTTAAGGATTTATATTGACAAATATATGTTGAAAATTAATATATTTGTGTTGTATTAAATAGAGAAAATTAATGATATTTATGTAGGGAGTCAATTGAGAATATTTTACGAAAGTAATCCTCTTGCATTAGTTGATAATTATTTATTGAGGAAATAATGTATATACATGGGCTCTATTAATCAAATTTATCTTTGCAGGTATATCACAGAGGAGAAGGAATTAATTCCTTGTTGAGATTAAAGTTCACCTATTTAGGATATATCATTAATCATATCGTAATTCTTGTTGAATATTATTGAGGAATTATCGTAATTCTTGTTGAATATTATTGAGGAATTTGATTTATGCCAGAAGATCCTTCAAGGATATCAAATTCTTTGATATCTTTTTGAAGACATAATATTTGCAGGTTGATATATTCCCTTAGATCAATTAATTATCGATTTGAGGATTAAATCATAGGGAATTTTTGAGGTCGAATTGTTCATCGATAAAATTACTGTGTAATCTCCTTAAATAGCATGATTATTTCACATTATCTCTTGCAGCTTGTATTATAATTGAATATATTTGCTGGAAAAACATTCTTTTGATCTGTGATTCAAATTCGAGGATATTGATTAATACTATTTGGATTAAAAATCATCATCACAGATCCTGAACTTCACATTTATTCTCCATGTTTATTTGCAGATCCATCAACATATTTTCTCTTTAATTTCCGATACTGAAAGTCGTCGAACAATTATTTAATTATGTAAATTAATTTATAACCTTGCAACTAAAAATCATTGTTCCCTGTGTTCGACCTTGGTAGACTTGCCAAGTTAAAAATAATCCAAAACATTCAAAGATTGTGATTTTGGCAAACCAAATTTGCCTCCTATACTACGATGATTCTCTATAATTAAAGAGGCAGATTTCACGTCCATCAGTGCTCCCATGACCTTTACACCCGATGGAGGGGTGGTGTGTATGGTGGAGCTCCTCCCTCGTTGATTGTCGATGTAGGTCTAAAGGCGGAGCTCTCCTTGTCGATGAAGCTAATTGGTGGAAGGTGAAGCATGAGAGAGTTGTCTATCGATTGTCGACGAAGGCGGAGCTTCTTTGTCCTGCTGGAGATTGATGAAGAGTTTTGAGGGCGGAGGGCCCTTCGTTGTTGATGTTCCTTACAGGTGTAGACTGGAGATGATGGGGCTCTGAAGGTGAAGGAGCAAAGAAACCTCTGGCGACACTACAGATGAGGGTAGAGCTTGTCTTAGTCGTAGGATGGAGTCCATCCCTAGTGATGCTGGTGGTGGAGGTTATCAAGGAGATGGAATGGTAGTGGTGAGTATGCGGTGGAGCAAAGTGTGTCGAAGGGTGTGGTTATCGGATATAAGGTACGCTGGATGAGGGATTGGGTAGAGGAGGAAAAGGAAGACAATGGGTTTCAATAGGAGAAGGGAGTAGTAGATAATGGCTTTTGGGTGCCTGGGGTATGGAAGTGGGCGGAGATCTTCTTCCCGGTCTTCGCCTCAAGAGGTCGGTGATGATAATTCATCGATAATGAATTTTTGCGACCCATTTTATTTTCCACTTTCTATCCCTTGAATAAAGAAACTTTGTATATGAAAGTTATAGATAGTAATATATAGAAAAAATACAAAATTGATTTCATACAAAAAATATACAATTTCAAAGATATGTTCTAAATAAGATTCCAAAATCCCAAATTATCAGACCCATATCTCTCAAATAAAAACTAAGAATATATCAAAATCACATGTACTTGTATATAATTTTTAATAAGATATTCAATGAAGGTGGTTTCATATTTTTTGAGTTAAGGTGTGAAAGTTAGGTTTTGGACCCCTATTGTATAATATACCCAAATAAAATAATCATTTATTTATTCTGCATTATTGTTATAATTTTGCATTTTGTACATATTATTTATAACACACGTGCATATTAAATATCAGAATAAAATAATCAATAAAGCATTAAAATAAAATATGTATATATAATGCATGGATGAAATACCTATAACTATACATATATTATATATACCTATTTGTTTAAGTGTAAAAATATATCAGAAAAATATGATATAAAAATATAAGTATCTAAAAATAAGTTATTATTTTATAAAATAAGAAAATGAAATAATAAAATTAAAATCAAAATAAAAACTTAAAACATAGGTAAATATACCTACAATTAAAACCTAAAAAATGACTTGTGCTTAAATACCTCTGAAAAATAAATAAAAATCATAATAAAATAATATAGAAAATAAGAAACATTTTTTCTTTTCTTTTATAACTTTAAATTAATAAAATGGTTTACTATTTTTTATTTAATTTACAAATAATTTTAGGGTCGGTTTTTCCTGGTTGGTCCATGTAGACCAACCATGTTGCACCCTCAGTTGACTCAAGTCAACTATCTGACCCCGTATATGTAGCTCTGACACCTTGGTCGACCCCCTTCTATGTCAATTTTTGTAGCCCAATACATTCACTATTTTGGGTTGATTCCTTGACGACTTTTGTTCCTTGATCTACCACCTTAAACGATGGCTTCATTTTTCGATCCGAGCGTCATAGATTCATGCCATCTTTCTCGTTCTTTGGAGCTCGATCAGTGCCCCTACTTAAACTCATCTCTGTCCAAAGTTCATTTTTGATCCCTCTTCCTCCACTTAACCCTAATCCTAAGCCGTAAGCCACCTTCTTGGTGATAGCAGGAGCACGTTCGGCTGCCTCGTGGTCAATTTATGCGTAGAATCTAGGAGATCCACGTTCACCGTTGTATCCACTAGAAGGACCCGTTTAGGTGGTGCTTCATCGATAAGTCTTTTATTTTCTTACTCTTTCCATTAGTTAGCATAACCGTAAACTAGGTTTGACTTTGATTCGTCAAATTTCTCTTTCATTTGCGTAAAAATTGAAGCCTTTTCTCACTGGATCTCTAGCTTTGTCGCCTATTTCTGTCGTGCCCCATCATTATTCTGTCCCATGTGCACCTTCATATCCTCCTCCATCACTTGTTGAACATCCCACACACGATCACTCACCTTGTTCTTTCATAGAACAAACAATCCCCTCCTCCTCCTCTGCCGCTTGCCAGAGGAGCTCCACCTGCTCCAGTTATTGCGCATTCCACCCTTGAAGTTCTCACTTGCTTAGTTCTTTGCCACCTAATGATCTACTGCAGTAAATAACAAATAAGGAGCCCCTTTGAGGCCATTCAACCCCTAGGAGAACCCCTAGGTCCTGGTGGTCTGCCATAGTGATCAAGACCCTACCGCACAAATTTGAGACCTTATACAGGTGCGGGAGGAGGCCATGACTCTTTTGGAGCAATTCGGAGATGGGAAGGAGCAAGAAGCCTTGAGCTCTCGCTGATCAAAACTCGCCCCAAGTGAGTTCTTCATGCATTCGTCAAGAACCCTCCAGTGTCGTTGGGTCGAGCTAGTTCTTCATGAAGTACAACCACCATCCGATCTTCATCACCTCCAGTCGTTTGATGTAGCGCTCAATCTAACCACAACTGTTGGAGCATGAAGGGGTATCCACTGCTCCATGCCGCCACATGGATAAGTGGCTCCATCCCATTGTCAGTCCACACCTTTTTCTGGGTATTTTGCGTAACTTAACCTAGAAGCTTTTTGTATTTAATATTTAGTACGAAAACTTTTATTTGTCATTAATTTTTGTAAAATTTGCGAAATAGCCCCTTATTTTAGTTTATTTGCATTTGAGTCTAGTGCTCAGTCTACCGACATAACATGGAGTTGTTGCTTTAGTACCCTCTCGGGTTTTGATATTTTTATCGAGTCCAAGAAATTGAAACATCATTTGTAACTTCCTTTGAAAATTATAGCAAGGCCCTCGTATTTTATTTTATTTCCACTTATGCCCCTAACAGACCATATATTTTTGTATGTTTGTTTGATTTATTAAAATTAGATATTGTGCTCAGAAAATTCCCAAAAATAGCAAGACTTTCCCGTTGCATTGTAGTTTGATCTTATATATTTATTTTTGCAATATAGGTCCTTTACATATTTATTACAAATCATTTAAAGCATATTTACTGTCTACTTTTTAAAATACATAAAAAATACAAAAAGTTTTTAAAAAAATTACAAAAAATATATTTTCCTTTTATTAGGTTATTTTACAACTTCAGAAACTAAAAACCATAAAAATAGAAAAAAGAAAACTCTTAAAAATTAATAAATCCCGCAAATCCTTTATAGAAATTTATAAAATTCCTAAAAATTTCAAAAATATTTTTTTCTATTTTATAAATTTTATCTATATATTAAAATTGAGTTTGGAAAATTTTGGACTTACTTTTCTATTTTTAATCCATTTCAATTTTGACCATCTATTAAATCACTTATATGAGATATTTTTCACTTTAAAAATATATAAAAAATTTAGCAAATTTAATTAAAATAAAAAATAGTAGGAAAATATTTAAACCCTACACATATTTAATTTTGCAATTTCCTTTATTTTTAGTTATATTTATATCCCTATTATCATATATAGCCTTATATATTACTTATTTAAAAGAAAAAGAAATATAAAAATCTTAAAACATAAAAATATAAATTAAAAACCAAATATAAAAATAAAAATATAAGAATATCAAAAATATAAAAATTAAAACTCCATATTAATTAATTTTAGCTAAATATTTGAGTGGCATTTTGTGCTTGATTTTCTTCACTCTATACTGCTCTAGAACATTGCTTTCTGAGTTCGATCCCTACCTGCTTGCCATAATACATTTTTAGTAGGGTATAAAAAAATTAACTCTTGCTCTTAATTGATTGACTATCTATGTGGGCTAATTGTTTAAATAGAAAAGAAATTTAAGTAATCACCTCATGGACAAGTGAGCTAAATTGTCAGCTCATTTTAGTGAATCTGTGATGAATCCATGATTCATCACTCTAAAAGTTGAAAATAGAGCTTTGTTCCCGATTTTTAGATGCACATTTTCACTTATATTGCATAATAAGCATTCATGCATACATTGATAATATTTAGCATTCATATTTGCATAAAATAAGAAGCCCAATTCACTTGTGAAAATAACATGTATATTCAACATTATTCACCTATTTATCTATATTTTATACTAACTCCAAATCCAATAAAACCAACTCTATAGTGTATATATATTACTAACACTAATAAAGGAAAAAATATCAAAAAAATAGTAACTTGTAAAATTGACCAATAAAACCCCAATCCAAGTTTGAAACTAGGAGCCTTAAAATGTGCATATCTCTCTCATGCAGTGTCTGATTTAGGCATACTCACTTTTAACGTATTATACATTAAAAGACCTTCGAAACAAGACCAGTTTCATTAAAATCGAAGCTCGTATGCAAAACTTGGGTTTTGGGCCCCTTTTGTATAATGTACATATTGACCGTTTTGCCCTTCATTTATTTTCTTAATTATTAAAAATACAAAAAATAAATTAAGTTGTAAATATTCTTTTCATATTTTATCTATTTTTATTTTGATTTTTCTCTTATTGAAAAATTACAAAAAAAAATAAAAGGAAAAATGTGGTATTTTATACCTATAAGGTACCATCCAAAAATACATTTTGTACAGGTGATTTCCTATGATTTTTAGCCCTTCACAAAAGTTGTAGATATCGTCGAGATGAGAAACTTTTGTGTTGACCACTTTTTGATTTAATCCCATTTGTTATTTCTTTTTTTGATTTTTCTTTGCATTTAGTTTTTGAATTTTCTAGGAGCGACATGTTGCAGCTCCTAGAGCCGCCACATGTCACCCCATTTTTTATTATTTTCGGATTTATTTTATTAATTTAGGATTTATTTTTATTATTTTATTATTACTATTTTAATTATTTTTAGTAGCCTACTATATTTTTTATTAATTATTTATTTAATCTCCCTTTTACCTCTTCTCCCCTTACTTTTCTTCCACTCCAAGTTAATAACTCCCCACTACTCCACTCTCTCCATTTTTTCCAACTCTCTCCTCCTCTTTATATTCACATCATCCTCCACCATTTTTCTTCATCCACCGATCTTGAGAGAGAGAGCCCCAGCCCTCGTATCGTTCCTGGTGACAGGACGGACGAGACGATCTGAGCGACGACGAGCCCGTCCATCGTTGGCCGTGGTGAGATCCAAGGAGCCTCACAACTCCTTATTGCAGCTTCCACACAAGCTTCTCAAGCCTCGAAGCTTCCTTGTTCGCCGACTTATTGAGACCACGATCGGAGTGTAGCATAGCTCCTCCAAAAATCCGGCGATCCATTGCAGGTAAGTATTCTTCTTCTTTTTCTTGGTAATTTATTTATCTGACAATTTTTCTGTTCATCATTACATTTTCATCACCACATCATTCTTTTACCTCACAACATCACACACACACATTATACCTTTATTGTATTTCCATTTCCAAGAAAAAATATAAAAACAAAAGAAATTTGCAAAAAAAACACAAAAAAGAAGCCACAACTCCAGGTCCCCTTGGGCGGTCGTGCTCCACAGCCATCCACTGCCGGCGCTCCTCCGCCCCTCGCCAACGCCGAGCGGGCCTGGCCGCCGCCCCGTGCGTACTCCTCTGCCTGCCGTCACGCTCCAGTGCCACGTGGCTAGGCGCTCCTCCTCCCCGCTCACAGCTGCCTTGGTCGCCTCCATCACGCATTGCCGCCAGCCACCGCCCCAGCCCCCTTCTCCTCCTGCGCGCGGTGGTGAGAGTGCCCCAGCCGCGGCTCCTCGCCTCCGCCTACACCAGCCCCATCCAGTCGCGCCTCCGCCAGGCGCACCCTCGGTCAAAGGCTTAGCTGCCCCAGCCCTCTGCCGCACATCCATGCGCTGTGCGTGCGGCCGTCGTGCCCTCCCGCCATCGCCACCCGCACGTCGTCGCCGCCGCCCGCACGCGCGGCTACCTCCGCCACCTCCAATCACCTCGTAATGTCCCACACTACCTGTCAGGCCGCGCCGCCTTGCGTCCACCTCGCCGCCTACCACAGGCCATACTTCGTCGTCCCCGCACTGCGACGTAGCTGCCCCAGCCGCCGCTCCAACTTCCCTCGTGATCGTGCCCTAGACGTAGGCGTGGGAAGGTCTTTCTACCCTTTATTTTTTTAACAAATTGCATCTTCAGTCTATTAATTTTTGTTATGCGCAAAAACATCCTGAACCCATTTTAGTTTATTTCATTTTGATTCTGTACTAGCATTGATACCCCTACATTTGAGTATTAATTTGGATATATTCCTTGCATCATTTTTACTCAAAAAAATAACATGTTGTAGAGCAACTAATTCTTTATCTCGTGGCTATTTATTTGTATTTTTGTGAGTACTAAATTTATTGTTAAAAATAAGAGATTGAAAATCAATGACATTTTGCCCATTTAAGCTCTGAAATTCGTACTAACATATTTCTTACTCCAAAAATTGTGAAAAAATTGTAAATGATGCCTCTAAGTGCTCTTTAATTACTGTCCAAATTTCGTCCGATTCGAGTTGTATTGTGCATAAAATAAATTATAGAGGGATTTCTATATATAGTTTTTAATTAATTCCACAAATAATATTTTTGAGAAATTTCAATTCTCTTGGATTCCTTATTAAAATATCTTTTTGAGATAAATAGATCTCTATATAATTTGATTTCATGGATTAATTAAGAATTAAATACTCACAATTCTCTTTTTTTCAGTAAAAAATATAAAAAATCATAAAGTCTTAGAAAATTCTAAAAAAATAATGTAGCTTCATTTCATCATATTTAACTTCCATTAAAATTTTCATAATTTTTGCGTTTCATTTGGACGAAAAATTGCATAAAAATCCCCAAAAAGTTTGCATTTTTCATTTGTGCATTTTAAATCCAAAAATTCTAAAAAAATACATTTTGCATTTGTTGTTGGATTAGGTTCTTAGGAAAAATATAACTTGGCTGATTTGAACTAATTTCACATTAAAATTAAATTTGGCTAAGTCAGTTCTTTTCGTATTAAATTACTCCAATTCGTATTTTGCATTGTCATTTTTATTGCATAAAAAATTTTAAAAAAATCCTACTTGTAAAACCACAATCTAATTCATCTAATCTAAACCCGAGTTGTTCCTTTGCCTCCTTGAGTCGACCCTGGGGCTTGCCCAGGCTAAACAAACATAAAACCGCATATTGATTTCATTCGACGATTCATCGATTTGTGCGGTTATTTTTTATTGATCCGGATTTATCCGACTACAACAAAATAGTCAATAAGACAACATTAATAGGGTAGAATCTGCGGTTCATCACTCTGATTGTTACACTTTTCAAATGGAGTTGTTAACGAGGAACATCAGTTTGTAGAATAGTTTTTGTCTCTTATATTGCTTGGCCATTACTTCATTTATTGCTTTCTATTTTGTTATCAATTTGAATTGTTGATATCTCTTCGTTTGTCTTTTTGCGAGGCACTGTAGACTGAGAAGGATAGCCTAGGTGATTCTACACAGCCTTGTGACGAGGAGACGGCTATTCTAACCTAACTAGCAGAAGAGAGCAGGAGGATCTTGATAGAGAGATAGTAGCCTAGTTTAGATTAAGAGAGACTCTTATTTTGAACTATTAATTTGTAATAACACACGTACATTGGACATGGACACTCTGGCCCAATTTCCAAGTGTTTGTTCACTTGGGGGCTTACCAGATTTTGTCGTCATTTCATCACCTTCTTTTGTTTTGTTTCCCAAAGTTTTGTGCTTTTACCTTTTTTCCATTTGTTTTGTGCAATGAGCACCTAGTCTTTAGGCTTGCTTGATCGTGTAACCTAAGGCCGAACACCGAATTATTCTACATGCACCTATAGTCTTCACATTTGGATTTAGATTAATTATTTGTTGGACACCCAGTTTTGAAATCACATGCTGCAAGAGCACTCCATATAGCACTTGCAAGACCCACTGTGGTGAGCATCGAGGAGGCTCTAAGACCGGAGTCTAGGCTTCATTCTTGGTGTTTAGCATTTGGTTCTTCACGTGTAGCAATTTCCTGCTTAGGACAATTTTCATGTGCATATTGATATATGATATGGGTTTACAAATTCATGTTTTGCATCCCGCATGGATAGACAGTTGGGAAGCACTGTATTCTAACTGAGCATTGATCATTTTAGGCACTAAGGTGAGAATTCCATCTTAGTGCCACCTTTAATTGCATTTCCGCTGTCTCCCTATATGTTTTGGATCACATAGGAATCAAAGAAAAATACAAAAACATTAGGCCCTTGTATTAAATCTACTCAAAGCAAGTGATAACACAAAAAAAATAAAAAAAGGGGACTGCTAAAAATACTTGACCTAAAAAAATTGTTTAATTGGACTCATTGCCTTGGGTGATCAAAGTCCTCATCTGTTTTCAAGTTGCATTAGAAGGTTTCCTTCTTAGTGGGAGGGCGTTATCGTAAGGAATAGAACCCAAAACCCAGCCTGTGGCTGCCTTGTGTAGGGCTTGGTCAAGTAGGGCTTCTATCGTACGTAGACAAGTAGGGCTTGGTCAACAATAATGTTATCTATTGTGTAGAGAATCGACCTTGTCTGAAGTATTGAGCTTAGGCCACACCTTTACGGGGATGTATGTCTCATCATCGTGCATCTGAGTAGGTCCTTGCACACCCACGGGGGATTCCGTTGCGAGCAAGGTCCGAAGTAGTGGTTTCACCTATCAGCTTCCTCCCTCTTTTTCTTTGGCTGAGTAGGGATCCATGAAGGGTTACAAGGACCTCAAAAAGTATAGACTACATGTTACAAAGGGCAAGGACAAGTACATGATACTTTTTCGGTAGTACTCTCTTTCTATAGGTGCATCACTTTAAGGCTCGTTCAAAGATAAATTGCCTGAAAATCAAATCTAAAATTTACAAAGATAATTATTGAACCTTCACGACTTCATGGGTCGAGTTGGTGAATCCATTGTTTTGAGGTTTGATCGGTTAGTCTTAATAAGGTCAAGATCAAAAATATCGCGCACTTGCACAATTTTGCTCTCCTTCTCTTTGACCCTTGCTCATTGTGAGCCTTCTACTGTTTTACACTCCTTGTATTCTGTGATTGTCTCCGTAATCTTCATCTATTATATTTTTCTTTTGACCATCTCAATATGTCATCACATGGATGGTTTAGTCGAGACTCCGTCGACGTCGATTTCGTGTCGTTGACATCTCTAATAAGGCGGGGTGATATCCATGAAGTCAGTTCGGATCTCACGAACTTCTCCTTGGACTCCTTGATTCTCTCATCCTTCAACACTTGCCTTTCTCCAATAAATTTGCTGTTCAGGATGGACTCACAACCCAAGATAGCTCTCTCTCTCTTCCCAAATAAATCGGGAGTACTCTTGTCCCCAACTCAACCCTTTGTGGATGGAGATCAATTTCAGTTAATATCTATGCTCCATTCACGATAATCTGGGATTGACCTTAATTCTAGATTCATCTTCGTAGCTGGTGTTCAAACAAAGATTGATCATGGTTTATTTCATCATGCAGATCATCAACCCAATCACGAGCTAGAATCTCAAGCCGATTTAGAGATGGCTCCTAAAGGAAGAGGGAAGGGATCATGACCCCAACCAGTCGAGCAGGCAGATCAGGGGGAGGTACAGTATACCACACAGAATGAAGTCAATAGTTAGTTGCTCGCCTCTATAAGGCTATTCAACAACAAATGACCAATCAAGCCCTTGCCCAGACCACCTTCCATGATATGTTGAATGACTTTAGAAGGAGGACCGATGAAGTAGAAGGCAAAAAGAGAGGATGAAATGAACATAGATGTTGGGTTCCATGAAGGAGATGTAGAAGATGATATGTCAGTAGGTGGACCTTCTTACAAGAGAAGTGGCAGAACCACCACCTAAAAAGCCAACCCTTAAGGAAACCGACAATTCTAGGGTAGGACGAGTCATCGAGTGGATCGAGATTCCACCAATACATGCCCATTTCGAGCCAAAGACACAATTTTTGTCTCTGCTTCCCACCTTCCATGAGAACACAAGTGAGGAACCATACATCCACCTGAAAAAATTTGTCCTCATTTGTGCCACCGCACATTATCCCAATATTCCTCTAGAGGTTTTCAAGATGACTGCTTTTCCTTTCAGCCTCCAAGACAAGGCCCTGTATTGGGTTGATCATCTTGGAAAAATAATGACGACCTTGGAGGATTTGAAATCAACACTTCTCCATAAATTTTACCCTCTCAGTCCTCTGAATCACATTCACACCCGCATCCCCAGCTTCTATTAGCAGCCCCACGAGACGATACATGAGGCATGGGAAAGATTCAAGGAGTTACAGGAAAAGTGTCCCCACCACGAGATTCCAAAGACCAGTCTCGTGCATCACTTATTTGGTGGATCGACACTAGAAAGCCAGATGCTTGTTGATGCCTCTTGTGTTGGATCGCATTTTAATAAGGACGAGGATGTCGTTTGGAAATTTTTTGAGGAGATGACAGAAGGAGAGGCCACTCAATACTTGTCACATGCATATATGAATATGCACGGCACTATCCACAAGCCTGTCAACATGGCTACTCATGCCGAGAACAAGGATGAGAGCTCCAACCTTAGCATCATCAGGAGCCACCTATCCAAGGTAGACATCATCGAAAAAAGGTTACAAGACTTTGAAAAACTTCATTTATCGAGAAAGGGACCTAGGGCTTGGAAAAGCTCGATTTGATTTCCCAGCATCTGGAGCAGCTCGTTAGAGCTCTGAATGTCAATGCTTGTAACTGTGTGCCTGCCACTAGTGAGACTCCTGCTGAGCAGAAGGAGCCAGCACCAATACAACCTCCTCAATGGAGTCTTCTGCAACCCCAACCAGTCCAACACGTATACTATGTGCAGGTCTCGAAGCAGCCCTCGCAGTCCCAAAACCAGATGGTTGTTTATCAACAGGAGTTGCAGTTAGCTTATCCGGAGCAGTTTTCTCCACCACCACCACAAATTCAAGAGATCAATTGTGTATGGGAACATGAACATCAACTCCTCAGGGACACCCTCAGGGTCAGAACTCGGCCAATCGACCACACCCAGGCAACAGCAGGGAGGGAGGAACTTCCAGCCTTACCCACCCCAGAATCAGCAGCCTCCGCAATGTAGGAACACACGGAGGCATGGGTATCAACAGCAACAGCCTGGCTATCCTCATCAGAGCTTTCCTCCACAGCAGAGGGTTGCGCCATATCAAAATATTTATCCCTCTCAGCAGCACTCACAATACTTTTCTCGCCCTTCTCCTCACCATTTTTCACAGGGTTACCAGCAGCAACCTCCCCCACACTAACAGGATCAGATGCACCAAGTGGACGACTCTTCTAAGGCCATGTTGGTGAACCCGACCCTCGCATGCTTGGAGCAGCTAGTCCATAACATGGCTGTGGAGACCTAGAAAAACAACGACCTAACGGTTGCCAAAACCATCATACCAACCTAGGTCGAAGATAATCCAAATAATTCCCGACGAAAGGATCATGGTAGTGAGTAGTGATTTGTACGATTTAGATAGAAAGGATTTGTTTATATCTAATGTTGTTACTCTCAGGAGCGATATAGCATTGCAACCATCAACAGTCGTGAAGGGAAACATATTGCATCTAGCAGGGAATCGTTAGCCCAGCCAACACAAGGTCCAAGTAGCATTGTTGAAAGAACACCATCTGCATAAAAATCATAAAAGATGAAGAAAATACAAAAATACAAAAAAAACAATAGAAAACTCAGTGGAGCACAATCATCATTAGAGACACATGCACATGCCATAGATTTAGCACCAGATCTGAAGAGTCCTACACATGCAACAGATCTAAAGTCAACACATGAAGCCTAGCCTGCAGTTTTTGGTCCATAGATTGTAGATCATTCCATACCTTTTTGTCATCTACCTGAAAATAATGATAGGGATATACTTTTGAATGATATTCATATTCTATAAATATTCCTTTCTTTGAAGCAATGAAAAAAACACAAAAAATGAAAATGTTGAAAATTGACATATTTCATCCTGTTGTCATAGAAATATTGAAAATTTGTTCTTGAATTTTCCTTCAATGAAAGCTCTCGAGTACATCCCTCTTGTGAAGAAAGGATTAAAAGACGCTTGTACAACTAGGTATATGCATCATCCTTACAATGCAAGAAGTAAAGGTGGCAAGTCTAAAAAGCATATTCTTACAATGACCACCGTCAATGCCATAGGAAATCTCCCGAACAAAAAGCCAGATAAAGGAGCACCACTCATTATTGCCAGATGTTTAACCAAGAGTTCGAACCCACTTGCTCGATAGCGGGTCTTTTGTCATCTAGTGCCAGCTTCACTTCTCACAAAATTTGGGTTAGGATCGCTCAAAACTATAAAGATGATTCTACAACTCGTAGACAAATCCGTCAAGTGGCCTAGGGGCATGTTGAAGGACGCGATCGTTACCGTTCAGGGGATGTAGTTCCTTGTCGATTTTATTGTTGTAGATATGGATGTCTCCACGCCTCTACTCCTAACCTCCATCATCCTTGGACGACCGTTCCTATGAACAACCAATGCAGTAGTGAACTGGAGAGATCACATTCGGCTCTAGTAACAACAAAATCAAGGTAGAGATTGTGTCTGATGCAAATCCTACAGAGGGAACATCTTTAGCGTGTGAGAGGGTGATCAATCATTTTGAAGATTGCGACTTTTTGGCGAAAATTTAAGACACCAACCTTTTTATGGATGATAATGAGATCCATGAATTTCTCAACCCCGAGGAAGGAATGGAGAATGCAATCGAATTTACCCTTGACGATCATGATGAGATTCTCGCTGAATTGTTTGATGAGGTTCCTGTTGAGATCATGTTCCCTCAAGACCAAGAGCATATCATTGAAGATTTATGCAATGAGCTGGAACAACTGCCCTCCAATATGAAGTACGACTTCCTTGCTGGTGAACTTAATATGTACCCGGTCAAGACCAGGAATCTCGTTTGATCGAGGTTCTTGAATGAAACCTCAAGATCATTGGTTGGACAACTTCGGATCTCCATTGTACCAACCCTTCCCTTTGCTCGCATCTCATTTTCCTTGAAGAACACAACAAACCCTCCCGTAATTTTTAGAGAAGGCTCAATCCAAACCTTAGGGATGTTGTCATGAAAGGAATTCAGAAATTATGCGATGTGGGATTCATATATCCAATCTCTAACAGCAAATGGACGAGCTCTACATGTAATGCTGAAGAAATCAAGGATCACCATTGTGAAGAATGACAAAGGGGAGGAGATCGTGACCATAGTACCCACTTCTTGGCGAGTGTGCGTGGATTATATAAGACTCAATCTCACCACCAAGAAGGAGCAGTTTCCGCTGCCTTTATTAACCAGATTTGTGAGAGACTAGCCACGAAGGAATACTTTTGATTCTTGGACAGTTACTCTGGATATAATCAAGTAGCTATAGATCTTGAAGATCAAGAGAAGACTTTGTTCACATGTCCATTTGGTACATACACCTTCAGACGGATGTTGTTCGGGCTATGAAATGCCCCAACCACATTTCAGCAGTATGTGTATGCTTGTAGTTTTTGCCGGCATGGTAGGAAACTTTCTTGAAATTTTCGTGATTAATTTGACTGAGTTCTTCAGAGGTTATGCGAAGTAAATCTAGTGCTCTCATGGGAGAAGAGCAACTACATGGTGATTGAGAGGATTGTGCTGGGTCATGTTGTATCTAAACGTGGAAAGGAAGTTGACCCAACCAAGTTGGAGGTGATTTCCAAATTAGAGTCACCTACAACCATTAAGTAGGTCAGGTCATTCTTGAGCCATGTTGGTTTCTACAGATGGTTTATCAAAGATTTCAATAAGTTGTCCTTACCATTGACTGAGTTGCTAGGCAAGGAGAATGATTTCATTGTTGGTGATCGTGTGCTCCTTGCCTTTAATTAATTGAAAGAACTTATCACTCAAGCCCATGTCTTGCAACGCCAATTTGGAAACAACCTGAGATAATGACAGATGCGTCAGATTATGCCATCGGTGTCGTTCTAGGATAGTGGAAAGATAATATTCCATTTTCTGTTCACTACGCTAGTCGTTCTTGATGAATCTCAAAGAAATTACAAAATCACTGAGAAGGAGATGCTAGCGATAGTTTTTGCCTTGGAGAAGTTCTGATCCTTTCTCCTCCGGTCCAAGGTCATCATCTACACAAATCACTCGACCATCCGGTACTTATAGCATAAGAAGGATGCCAAACCACATCTAATCCGGTGGATCCTTCTCCTCAAAGAATTTGACCTTGAAATTCGAGATAAACATCGACTTAAGAATGTGGTGATCGACCACTTGTCCAGACTTCCTGAGCCTGAATCTCCTAAGCTGAACTTGCCACTAATCACATAGACCTTTCCAGATGAGGCTATTTTGTCAGTCACTTCGCTCCCTTAGTATGTTGATATTGTGAATTATCTTGTGTTCAAGAGAACTCTACAAGATTGACCGAAGCTAAAAGTAGACAAATTATTGTCTAAACTCCATGTCTACCAGTGGGAAGATCCATATCTATTCCGTGAGGGAGCAGAGTGTATCTGGAGGAGGTGTATTCCTTAGGAGGAAATTCCGAGTATCCTTACACTTTGTCATGATAAAGATTCTGGAGGACACCATTAAGGCAGATGAGTCACAACAAAAGTTCTTCAGAGTGGACTCTGGTGGCCTACATTATTCAAAGATGAAGAAGAATATGTCAAGTATTGCATTGACTGCCAAAAGATGGGCGACACCATATGAATGAGAGATACGATGCATTTGAAGTTGATCCAGATATCAGAAGTCTTCGACACTTGGGGCATCAACTTTATGGGCCCATTTCTAAACAACTAGGCCTATGAGTATATTATGCTTATTGTTGACTATGTGAGTCACTGGGTGGCATCTATTCCCGCCCAAATCATCGATAGTCGGACTGTCTGTCGATTCTTAAGAGCTTACATCATTGCATAGTTTGGGATTCCCAAAATTATAATATCATATGGGGATAGACATTTCATCAATAGGGAGGTAAAGAAGTTTACTCAAGAATTCTGCATAGAACATCGTGTCGCTTCACCATACCACCCATAGTTCAATGGTTTAGCTGAATGTTCAAATAGGGAGATAAAGAGAATCATGCAGAAGCTTGTGCATACATATCGAAAGTATTGGTCTCAGGGGCTTGATTTAGTTCTTTGGGCTTATAGGACTGCATACAAGTCATCATTAGGAATGTCTCCCTACCACCTTGTGTATGGGAAGCCATGTCATCTGCCCGTTAAGTTGATGCATAAATCTTTAGAGGCCATCAACATATGCAACTTGGACTCTGAGAAAGCCAGGGAGAACAAAAAAGTGGATCTAAACATATTATTGGAATTCATAGATTATGCATATGACAATAACCGGATGTACAAGGATAAGGTCGAAAAGTGGAACGACAAGCATATACTCCACAAATTCTTCGAGTTGAGTCATAAGGTGTGGTTGTTTGATGCGAATGTGAAGATCTTTCTAGGAAAGTTAAAGAGCAAATGTACTAGGCCGTTTATAGTGAAGCATATACGTGACAACAGAAGCATAATGATATATGGTTTATCAACTGAGGCATAACCATTTGTAGTCAATGGACAACTTTTGAAACCATATGTTAAACTTGACACATTTCTGTCTGCCAACTCAATCCTCGTGATTTATGATGATGAGCTGAATACTTCCATAGCTGCAGTAGAATACCAAGCAAATCAAAATATTTTTGAATGCTTTTTCTTCTTTTTTTCTTTTCCTTCTTTAGTTTCTTGTTCTTCAGCAAAGGTATCTCTCCCTTCATCATTGCTACAATTAGGATCTACTTTGTCCCAAGTGTAGGGGAGATGTTCATCTCAAGTTGTTCAAATCTCTTATTCTATCCTCACATATCTTTTCTTCTTTTCTTATTTTTTCTTTTCGTTTTCATTTTTCTTTTTCTACAGAAAAAGTGTCGCCCTCTTTTGTCAGTCTTCTACACTTATGACATACTTTGTCCTAAGTATACGGGGTGCGTACTCTGAGTCTTTCATTCTTTGATCCTCTCCATTATCTCCTCTCCATTTCTAGACTTAGGGTAATCTTCCCTTAAGTATAGGGGGAGACAGTCTAAGTATGCTTTGTCCATTCCCACCTTGACCATCCCTGCCTTGTGTTCTCCTTTGGTCATCCATTCTTTAGTCATTTATTCTTTAGACTTTTCTATACTCAGTACGAATTATGTTTTCACTTTTCCTCTCTGATATATGCATACGTAGCTCAAGCTAAGTATGGGGGGTTGTATATAGTGTGTTTATTCTTTAGCCAAAACACGTAGCTTTGTATTTTCAATAAATACTCTATAATACTATAAAAGACTATATATACTTTATATGATTCATTAAAATCACTTAATAAGAGATGCATATTATTCCTCAAATTCTTTTTGTATTTACTGATTAATAAATCAAACAAAATATTTTCTGCAAACTTTTTGAAAAATAGTTTGGAAATCTTTTCAAAACATATTTTGAAAACTATTTAGAAAGTATTTTGTTAAATATTTTCAACCTTTGTAAAAATATTTTGTTTGAAATTTTCTTTTCTTTGTGTGAAATAAAAGTGTTCGAAAATTGATTTGCAAATGGTTTGAAAAATGGTTGCAAAAAATATTTTGAAAAATCTATATACAATATTTCAAAAACCTTTGCAAAATGATTTTTAAATATGCGTAAATGAAAATGTTTGTAAAATTTATTTTCAAAAATTATTTTGGACTATATTTTGTAAAATTATTTAAAAGTAAAATTCAAATTAAGTTTGAGGAATATATACATCGCACTAAAATTCTTTATTTACTTTATAGTCATACATCCCTTGTAATTTCTTAAAACCCTAACTCTTATAAATACAATATGTACCCCCGTGTAAATATTTTCACATATTTTTAGCCAAAATATTTTGTTTTAAAAAAACACAAAACAATTTGCAAAACCAAAAATATATAAAAAAATTTGCAAAATCATTTTGAAAAAAAATGCATAAAAATTTGCAAAACCTTTTTTTTCAAAATCCATAAAAAGATCAAAAGTTTTAAAATTGCATCACAAAAATATTTTTCATCACATTGTACTTAGAGTTTTGCATTGCATTCATATTTATCAGATTATGTTTGATAATTGTACAAATCTAAGAAAAATCTGAAGATTGAATCTTGGTTGGACCTTAAATCTACCTAATTACAGGAACCTTATAGGAGTTGGAGTCGAGGTACTTCAGGTCTAGTTGACTTAATTCTTTGAGAATCATGAGACTTTGTTTATTGGATCCTTAAGTGCCTAAGTAGAGTATTTCGGAGCACACACATGGCCCTTGTTGATAATGACCTAACTTGGACACTTGCACCTTTTACTTGGCTCAACTCAGTTGGAGTAGTGAGGAATTGGATTTACTAGTATGAGACACACACAAGTGGAAACATTTGTCCTCATCTAGGGAGGGAAGGCACCCCAACCCGTTCAGTAGCAGAGACGTCTAAAGACGGGAGAGTGTGGGTTGCAATAATTCTTCAAAAGAGGGATAGTCTACTAGCTCAAGAGGGAAAACTCCTTATGTAAATGTTGCAGTATGTAGTATTTCAAAAAAGAAGATAAAAAACTCCAAAAAAGTGGGCATGCCTGATTAAAAATAAAAAGCTCGTCAGAGTGTATATATTTGTATAGTCAATAAGCAATATTGAGCTTCAAAGTCATATCTTGCGAGCCTGTAGTTGGATGACTTGACTACACTTGTAAGGCATCTTAGGATAGGTAGCTACACTGGCTACCATCCATTCTTCTCTTCACCTCCTCTTCTCGAGTCGGTTGTCACTTGAACTTAGAAGGGAATACACCACTCCTCGAGGAAAGCGTTGATGGATTGGGGAATCATTGGGTTATTTTACTAGAGAAGTCAGTCTCTTTATCATTTCAGTTAAGGGGAGCCACTATCACATACACTGTACAAGACAGGTTCAAAGTCATAAGGGTTTGCGTATGAGTTGAAGTATTCTGACCTGTCTATTGAGGAGACTTGAGCAGAGCTTTGGGATTCTCGAGGGTTTTTGTATTTCAAATCCGATTCCCAATAAGGTTCCACCCGCACTTAAATTCAAAAGTTCCGACTAAAAATGCAAGCATTGATTTTGTAAGATAAGTTTGACAATTAAATTCAATCCACTTTCTATCTCTTTTCTTTGTTTTTTTGTTTTCCTGCACTTATTGTATAAGTTTATGCTAGGGACTAGCAGAGGCAAGTATAGGGGGTGATGAATATCCATTTCATTACCTTTATTCTATCATTTTGACCATAAAAATACCAGTTCATGTATGAAAAACCCTTAATCTACACAAATTAACATCAATTCTTTCTATATAAATATAGTATAAAATACTATTTTAATGTTAAAATTTTAAAATAAAGAAAAGAAAAGAAAAATAATAAAATACCAAAGCTATTTTATGATCCTAAACACTGAGACCTAGGAATCTTGATGACTAGGGCGACAAGGAATAAATTAGGGGGAGATAAGGGATCTTAATTCAATAAATATTCCATTCATTAATTCATCAATAGTGTATTTTTGGGACCCATTTTATTTTTCACTTTTTATCCATCAAATAAAGAAACTTTGCACATGAAATTGTAGAAAATAACATTCCAAAATCCCAACTTCTTAGACCCATATCTCTCAAATAAACACTCAAAATATATCAAAATCACCTTTAATTTTATATAACTTTTAATAAGTTATTTAATGAAGGTAGTTTCATATTTTTTTGAGTGAAGGTGTGAAAGTTAGGTTTTGGACCTCTATTGTATAATATACTAGAATAAAATAATCATTTTTATTCTGTATTATTATTATTATTATTTTATAATTTTATATTTTGTAAATATTATTTATAACATATGTGCATATTAAAACTAGAATAAAACAATCAATAAAGCATTAAAATAAAATATGTATCTATAATACATATATGAAATACCTATAACTATACCTATATTATATATACCTATGTATTCAAGTGTAAATAACATATAAAAAAATATAATAAAAATATATTTAAGTATATAAAATAAGTTATACTTTTATAAAATAATAAAATGAAATAATAAAATAACAAATACAAAATAAAAATAAAATACTTAAAACATAGGTAAATATACCTATAATTAAACACTAAAAAGTAACTTGTAATTAAATAAATCTAAAAATAGATAAAAATCATAAAAAAATAATATATAAAATAAAATCATTTATTATTTTTAATTTACAAATAATTTTTGGGTCGGTTTTTTGTGGTTGTTCCACGTGGACCAACTAGGTTCCACCCTCAGTTGAATCTGGTCAACTATCTGACCCTGCATTTGTAGCTCTAACACCTCGGTTGACCCCTTTCTTTGTCAATTTTTGCATCCCAATACATTCAATATTTTGTTTTGATTCCTCAATGACTTTTGTTCCTCGATCCACCACCTTACACGCAGACATCATTTCTTGATCCGAGCATCATGGATTCGCCCCATCTTTCTCGTTCTTTGGAGCTCGATCAATGCCCCTACTTAAACTCACCTTCGTCCAAAGTTTGTTTTTGATCCCTCTTCCACCACTTAACCCTAATCCTAAGCCGTGAGACACCTTCCTAGTGATACCAGGAGCACACTTGGTCGTCTCGCGGTCAATTTGTGCGTTAGGTGGTGCTTCGTCAGTAAGTCTTCTATTTTCTAAGACCTTTCCATTACTTATCATAAAAATAACCTATGTTTGCCTTCAATTTCATCAAATTTCATTATCATTTGTGTGAAACTCAAAATCTTTGCTTATCGGAGCTCTAGCTCCGCCGTCTATTTCCATCGTGCCTCAGCTTTGTTCCGTCCTACGTCTTGCTTCATCTCCTCCGCCGTTGCCTACTGAACATCCCATGCACGACCACTTGATAAACCGTGAAATTCGGCCCTTTAATAATGTTGAATTAACTGTTAGACTTGTGAGCCCTGGGCGAACCATTCTTACAATAAATGTTATTGTAATATTTATGTTTATCAATAAAAGTTATTGATGTTTCACTCCCTTTTTGAAAATATATGAACGAATGCATTATAAGGTCCCTTTGTACAATTAGGGTTATGTACCATGGCCAGCTTGATGATCATATAGCTGTTGATTCATTAAATGAATCAAAGAGGCTGGTGTTTGGATGAATATCTTAGGAGTTAGATAGAGGACTCATCAGGCACCGTCAAATGATTGTCAAGTGGAGATCTCCAGTCTGAGTAGGAGATGGCAATCCTTTTCTCACATAGGTTGATATGTGACCGACCTCTCGATGCAGGTCCTCTGCATGGGAATAGTGATTCGGAGGTGTCAGATTAGTTAGGTTAGTGGGTTGAATTAACGATATCGAGATAACCTAAGTCCTATGTCGAATGCTGTCACAGCATAGGCACACATCCTTTGACCAGAGACAGATGTATTGGTATATGTCTGAGTATGTACATTTGGCAGACCAATAGGTTAATGATCTAACCAAGGTCTATACACCGGCGAGCTGGTGTACATATAAGGGTATATGAGCAATATGATCTCTCAAAGGGATCATACAGGTTCACTTGTGAATCGGAAGACATGAGCTCACTCATGAGGTATTAGGACCGATCAAATTCCATGCATGGTCGTCGTGCTTTGGAATCATGACATGAATTTGAAGGTATGATATATGCCTTGGGAAAGCATATGATCGATACCAACTGCCAATGACCAAGATTGAGAAACTTAATGATTAAACCCTGAAGAAGACAGTGTAAAATTGATCTTGATCTTCAGGTTGATCATGGGTCTTCAAGTATGCAGGATGTACAGGTATTGGGAATACCTGAGGGTGATGTGATCATAAACGATTGTATATCCATGACGCTTAAATTCCGAGGGAGTGATGAAATAGGTCTGGATTTTAGTGACTCCGTTCAGTAGAGAAGAAATCCGATCTTAGTCCAAGTGTTGGACATTGGTCTGAATGAGATTCAGATTCAATGAGAAGATAGGATTTGCGGTCTTGATTTAATCAAGCATCTGTGGGAGGTTCGTAAGATCTGCATTCGAGATAAGATATCAATATCCAAGTCACTATACATGGAATAATACAATTGCCCTGTCCTTATCTCCAAGTATCTGCGGAGAAAGCACATTATTCTTGAAAGGGTTCAAGAATAATTCATTTGATGAAATGCATATCCAAACAAGAAGGACTTGATGATTAAATGAGATTTAATTATCAAGCATAATATGAATATGATTCATATTATTATCCAAGAAGAAAAACTTGATGATTAAATGACATTTAATTATCAAGCTTAATATGAATATGATTCATATTGTGAGAATGATAATCTAAGATAATTAAATGGGATTTAATTGTCAAGGATTAAGAGAATGCAGATAACAGTATCCATGATATATGTGTATTATAAATGTGATTTATAATATATATGTATAAGAGAGAGAATTTATGCAAATAGCATTTGTTAGTTAATAATGTGGATTGGATTCACATTTATTAATTAATTGGAAATGCAATTTACTAATTAGTTTGGGTTGTGAATATGATTCATATAATATTCAATGGCATGATTGAAATATTCACAAATTAATTCGAGATTACTTTGGTGAATAATTTTGTGATAATTGTTATTACAAAATTAATTAAGGAATAATGAGATAAATGAAAAGGAGCCAAAATAACCACCAATTTCATATGTGGCGTCACCTATGAATTGTTCATGGGTGAAGCCCCCATATTCAAGGGTGGTTGGTTGACTCCAATTTTTATTATCACATTATCTCTTAATTAGTTAATGTTAAATTATATTATGTTGATAATGTTGCAACATATTTTAATTTAAATTAATATTGTTGGTTTTAACCAACAACAATCATAGCCATTGATCTTACATAGACCAAGTCTAGCCGTTGGATCTATGTGTCCCATGGATTGAGATCAATTGGATCCTAAATTAATATAAAAGGAGGGCTAGGGTAGCCTTCCAAGGTACATCATCTAGAGTTGTAGAAGACTACTCTCTCTCTCTCTCTCATTCTCGTGTGGGCTCTCTTCTAAACATCCAAGTGTCCGTCCACTTTGCACATTGAGAAGGAGAGCATCTTGCTTCGGCTTCGACGCTTGGATCTTCGTCAAAAGATTGCAGGAAGGACGCGAGTCATCATCGTGTCCGCAAGTGCGTTCTTTGTGGGTCGAACTTAAGACAAGAGGATCTTTACTTTGGGATCTCGCGATCACAACCACGCTTCAAGAGGTATTCCTTATATTTTGTGGTTTGATGAAATGATCCGAGAAGTGTTCTCGTGATCATGTGGTTTCATCTTTAAAGTTAAAATTTTTTAATTTCCGCTGCACCTAGCATCTAGTACGACTAGTTGTTCCGACTACATACGATGCGATCGACACGCTTCCATGATTCGCTTAAGGATTCACAATATCCTTCAAGTGGTATCAGAGCCAGGTTGAATAAGGGTTTGGATATGATCCATAGACCTTAGACGATTTGGTTCTTGAAAGGGTTGCGAAATTTTTACTACATTTCAATTTTCGCACCTCTGTCTAATTGAATTTTTATGTACTGTTTAAAATGTTTCAACACGAAATTTTCAATTGGATTTTGTTCCCCATTAAACAAGGAAACCATAGGACTTGAGTTTACTAAATTTGGACTTCATTTGCTGAAGATATGGCTTTTTGAATATGACTATATTCATTGTTGCGGGAACTGCGGATTTAAACGTGATTAATGAGATAATTACGGTTTTAATCCACCTTGAAATGTGAATTATCACTTGAGTTATTTAATAAATCAAATAGGCAATCTTTGGAAACTGCGTTTGCATTTTTTTGGATTTAAATTAATCAAGATAAGTTAATTTTAGTGATTGGGGGTCACTGCTGGAAATTAACAATTTTTGATCTTGAACCTTGTGATAAGTCATTCAATTATCATGATGAAAATTAATTGTTAATTTTCTAGAATAATTAGTGATAAATATTTGTGAAATATTTAAAGAGATAATTATTTCATTGAATGACACTTGCCTAAACCACAATGATGAGATATTAGATCTTGATCATTGGTTCATCAACAAACATTGATTTCATGAAAACCATAGTTTATCCTACAATAGTTGTAGGACAACATTTACATGAAAAACCCTCTTGCTTGAATAAGATTGGGGATTTGTCTAGCAAATCTCCTTATAATATAATCAAAAATGTTTTTATGTATATTATATGGTATAATTTCGATTGAAAAACCGATGATCATCTCAAAGTACATGATGATCTATCTGGTATTATACTTTCCCGAGGCGGATGTGGTGCCTAGTCGGAGAGCATTGGGGTCGCGGGTTGCAACGTATGTGGTCTGTACCACTCTTGTTGGTACTGGCCATGACAGCGGGTAGGGACTGTATAATACCGAAGAAAGTCAATGTGTATTTTTCTAATTATTAAAATTCGAATAATACGTATTTTGAGACTATACCTACTATTCAAGTAAAAGACATGTTTGTTGATGATTGGATTAATGATTAATTTATGTGATTAAATTAATTATATCCAACAAACACTCTATTGTGAATAGATGTGTATTTCCCTTGGAAGAATTAATTATGTGAATGTGATGCATGATAATTAATTATAAAATTTGAATATGAGGAGGAGGATCACATAAGTGACATCCATGGTCTCCCGTCAAGGCAAAGGACTTCGTCGCCAGTTGTTGTGTATAGGAGACGCATGTCCGAAGTGACAGATCCTGTGCATGATTTAATTGGATCGGGTTCTTTGCTTCTTGAAAGAGTAAGGTCATATACGTAGTGACCCCAATATCGAGTCCTCATATTATTGGGGCGATATTGGATTACGTATAGCGAGTATTAAGCCCGTTGACGGTTGGTTCAATTAACAGCGGGTCAACATCATCTTAGGGGTGGTGGGCCCAGGTGTTAAAGACCGAATTGGGAATGCAAGTTGGACTTGCAAAAGGCAGAATGAGTTCCCACTTCTTTTTTATCGGAGTCGCAAGTTCTCATATTATTGGGATGTGACAAAGATAGGAAGGAGATCCCAGATCTTGCTTGAGATACAACGGTAAGTGTATCTCTTACTTTGAAAGAAAAAAATAGGGAATAATCTTTCAAAGTTGACCTAGCAAGATAAATTGATTTAAAATACCTTAATCGAATTATTCTTAAAATGAATATATATTTATCTATATATTCTAATATAGTGCATTCTTAATTTCAGAAAATGAAGTCCATGAACCCACTTAGCAGGCTTCTGGAGGTCAACTAGTTGACCAGACCAAATTATTCGGATTGGATCCGAAATTTGGATCTTGTCCTCTCTGCGGAGCGCATCTCCTATGTGCTTAGTAAGGACAAGATAGCAAACCCTCTGACATATGAAGATAAATCATATAATGATAAATATGATGAAGACCATAATTTGGCAAGGTGTTACATCCTTGGATCATTGTCCAATGTGCTTCAGAAGCAGCATGTGGAAATGAACCATTGCCAAGAGATTATGCTGAATCTGAAGGAGATGTTCGGTGACATAAACCGCACACAGCATTACAATGTGATGAAAGAGCTTATTCGCTGCAAGATGCAGGAAGGGACCTCTGTCAGAGAACATGTACTCAAAATGTTTGGGTACCTCTCTGAGCTGGAAACCCTGGGGGCCTACTTGGATTCTGAAATGCAAGCTGATTTCATTCTCCTGTCGCTCCCTAAGTCTTTCAACAACTTTGTTGTGTCTTACCACATGAACAAAGGTGACTTCACAAATGCTGGGTTGTTAGCTGCATTAAAGTCTGCAGAAGACGTCATGAAGAAGGACGACCCCTCTGCTAGTGCAATGGTTGCACAGGTGAGAGGAAAGCGCGGGCGGAAGCAAGGTTCTCGGAAGGGCCCAGCACCGAAGAGAAAGAAGAAGAATCAATGAGTTGGTTCATCTTCTAGTGCTTCCACACTGATGACATCGAAAAAGATCGATGTCTATCACCACTGCAAGAAGCCGGGGCACTGGCGGCGTAATTGCCCGGATTACCTGAAGTCTACCGACAAAGGTAATTCCCCAGCAGGTATGAAATCTACTTTCATCATTTAAACCAGTTTTCTCATTGGACGAGAAGGAAGTTGGGTTATAGATTCTGGTACTTCTGTTCACGTATGCAATTCGTTGCATTTGTTTCAGGAAACTAGGAATCTAGAGCAAGGGGAGATAGCTATCCAGATGGGATTTGATGCAAGTGTTGCAACAGTAGCCATCGGGACGTGCAAACTGTCGTTATCTAGTGGTCGAGTCCTAGTACTTAAAGAGTGTCTTTATGTACCTGATGTAAGGAGGAATTTGATATCTGTGTCTAAGCTTGTTAGACATGGGTACTCCTTCCTGTTCTGTAATAAATCAATCATTAATCAATATGGTAAATTCGTTGCGGAAGGTGTTCTGACTTCTGGTGGACTCTATGAATTGTGCATTAATGAATGTCTCATAAATGTCACTACCACTGATAATAAAAACCCTAAGAGATCCAGGGAGAACGGAAATTATTCGAATATGATTTGGCATCAAAGGCTCGGTCATTTATCTGTTGATAGGATCAATAGATTGATAAAAGATGGACCTTTAGATTTTCTACAGGTTCAATCTTTACCTACCTGTGAACATTGCATTCGAGGTAAAATGACCAGGATGCCTTTCCGTAACAAGGTTACGATATGTGAAGGTATTCTTGACCTAACACATAATGATGTATGTGGTCCCTTCAGTACCGCGACTAGAAATGGATATCGATATTATTTGACATTTATCGATGACCATTCGCGATACGGGTTTATCTTCCTGCTACGTCATAAGTCTGAAACCTTTGAAAAGTTCAAAGAGTTTAAGGTTTTGGTTGAGAACCAAGTCGACAGGAAGATCAAACGGATTCGATCTGACTGAGGTGGTGAATACCTCTCAGATGAATTCAAAGAATGTCTTAAAGAGAATGGAATTGTCTCCAATCTTACTCCCCCTGGAACTCCCCAACTTAATGGTGTTGCTGAAAGACACAACAGGACCATCATGGACATGGTCCGTTCAATGATGAGCAAAGCATATTTACCTCTTAGTTTCTGGGGATATGCAGTAGAGACTGCAATATATATCCTGAACAAGATTCCTAGCAAGTCTATACCAAAGACTCCTCACGAGCTGTGGTATGGTACCAAGCCTAGTGTTAAACACTTGAGGGTTTGGGGATGCTTGGTCCATGCAAAGAACGTGGACGCAAGTAAGCTAGGATCTCGCACTCGTGAGTGCTACTTCATTGGGTATGTTAAATATGGTATTGGATACCAGCTTTATGACCCTGAGACCCAAAAGGATTTTGTTTCTAGGGATGTGAAATTTCTGGAGGATGATTTCCTTAAAGGTCAAGACAAGAATGAAGTAGAGGAACTCATTGAATCCCCTGAGGATTCTGAGATTCCTGAACCAGAAACTGAAGAGATAAATGAAGATGAAACACCCATACCTCTTCGAAGGAGTTCGAGGGTGGTTGCATCACCTGAAAGGTATGGATTCCATGTGTCAGGTGATACTGACAATGATCATTCTTCATATGATGAAGCGCTTGCGGATCATGACATGGATAGATGGATGCTAGCAATGAAGTCAGAGATTAACTCCATGCATAAGAATGGTGTATGGAACCTAGAGGATCCACCTAGAGGGGTAAAACCCATTGGGTGTAAATGGATCTTCAAAAGAAAAAGGGGACCTGATGGGAAAGTAGAGACTTTCAAGGCACGGCTCGTAGCCAAGGGCTATAAACAGAGAGAAGGCATCGACTATGATGAGACATTCTCTCCTATGGCCATGCTTAAGTCCATCAGGACACTGCTAGCTATAGCTGCATCTCTTGACTACGACATCTGGCAGATGGACGTCAAGACAGCTTTCCTCAATGGATACCTCGAGGAGGATATCTATATGGAGCAGCCCCAGGGCTTCATAGAGGATGGTAAAGTATGCAAGCTGAAGAAATCCATATATGGTCTCAAACAAGCTTCTCGTAGCCGGAACATCAGATTTGACGAAACCATAAAGAGTTATGATTTTGTGCAAAACCCTGATGAACCTTGTGTGTACAAGAAGCTTAGTGGGAGCGCCATTGTGTTCATCGTGCTTTACGTAGATGACATCCTTATCATTGGGAATGATACATGAATGATGACTAGTGTGAATATTTGGCTATCCCATACCTTCGAGATGAAAGATCTTGGAGAAGCCTCTTACATCTTAGGCCTTAAGTTGTTCAGAAACCGAGAAAAGAGAATATTGGGATTATTACAACATGGATACATCAAGAAGATTCTTGAACGATTCCATATGGATAGTTCGAAGAAAGGATTCCTCCCCTTAGGACACGGTATCCATCTGTCCAAAGGGATGGCTCCTCAAAATGTTGAGGAAAAGAAGGCCATGGCTGGATGCCCTTATGCATCAGCCGTAGGAAGCTTGATGTATGCCATGATGTGTACTAGGCCAGACATCTGCCATGCAATGGGAGTGGTAAGTCGTTACCAATCCTGCTATGGAGAAAAACACTGGAATGCAGTAAAGAACATATTCAAATATCTAAGACGGACGCAAGATTACGTCTTGGTCTATGGGGATGGTGATCTCTAAGTCTTGGGATATACAGATTCAGACTTCCAGTCAAATATTGATGATCGAAAGTCGACATCAGGGTTTGTATTCCTGTTGAACGGTGGTGCTGTGAGCTGGAGAAGCAAGAAGCAGGACACTACGGCGGATTCAACAACAGAAGCCGAATACATTGTCGCATCGGATGCTGCAAAGGAGGCGGTGTGGTTGCGTAAGTTCATCTTGGAGCTTGGCGTAGTTTCCTCTGATACTCCCGTCCCGTTACTCTGTGATAACACTGGAGCCACTGCCCAAGCAAAGGAGCCCACGTGCCATCAAAAGAGCAAGCACGTGGAAAGGAAATACCACATCATTTGGGAGATTCAAAAGCGTGGTGATATCATCATCACAAAGGTGGCCTCTGCCGACAACATTGCTGATCCTCTTACCAAACCTCTGACACAGAAGGTTTTTGACCAGCATGTAATGAGTATGGGTTTACGGATTGTACCTGAATGGTTCTGAGGTTTGTGGGAGATTGTTAGACTTGTGTGCCCTGGGCGAACCATTCTTACAATAAATGTTATTGTAATATTTATGTTTATCAATAAAGGTTATTGATGTTACACTCCCTTTCTGAAAATATATGAATGAATGCACTATAAGGTCCCTCTGTACAATTAGGGTTATGTACCATGGCCAGCTTGATGATCATATAGTTGTTGATTCATTAAATGAATCATAGAGGCTGGTGCTTGGATGAATATCTAAGGAGTTAGATAGAGGACTCATCAAGCACCGTCAAATGATTGTCAAGTGGAGATCTCCAGCCTGAGTAGGAGATGGCAATCCTTTTCTCACATAGGCTGATATCTGACCGACCTCTCGATGCTGGTCCTCTGCATGGGAATAGTGATTCGGAGGTGTCAGATTAGTTAGGTCAATGGGTTAACTTAACGAGATCAAGATAACCTAAGTCCTATGTTGAATGCTGTCACAGCATAGGCACGCATCCTCTGACCAGATACAGATGTATTGCTATATGTCTGAGTATGTACATTTGGCAGACCAATAGGTTAATGATCTAACCAAAGTCTATACACCGACGATCTGGTGTGCATATAAGGGTATATGAGCAATATGATCTCTCAAAGGGATCATACAGGTTCACTTGTGAACCGTAAGACATGAGCTCACTCATGAGGTATTGGGACCGATCAAATTCCATGCATGGTCGTCATGCTTTGGAAGAATGACATGAATTTGAAGGTATGATATATGCTTTGGGAAAGCATATGATCGATACCAACTCCCAATGACCAAGATTGAGAAACTTAATGATTAAACCTTTAAGAAGACAATGTAAAATTGATCTTGATCTTCGGGTTGATCATGGGTCTTCCAGTATGTAGGATGTATAGGTATTGGGAATACCTGAGGGTGATGTGATCATAAACGATTGTATATCCATGATGCTTCCATTCCGAGGGAGTGATGAAACAGGTCTGGATTTTAGTGACTCCTTTCAGTAGAGAAGCAATCCAATCTTAGTCCAAGTGTTGGACATTGGTCTGAATGAGATTCAGATTCAATGAGAAGATTGGATTTGCGATCTTGATTTAATCAAGCATCTGTGGGAGGTTCGTAAGATCTGGATTTGAGATAAGATATCAATATCCAATTCACTATACATGGAATAATACAATCGCCCTGTCCTTATCTCCAAGTATCTGCGGAGAAAGCACATTATTCTTAAAAGGGTTCAAGAATAATTCATTTGATGAAATGCATATCCAAGCAAGAAGGACTTGATGATTAAATGAGATTTAATTATCAAGCATAATATGAATATGACTCATATTATTATCCAAGAAGAAAAACTTGATGATTAAATGAGATTTAATTATCAAGCTTAATATGAATATGATTCATATTGTGAGAATGATAATCTAAGATAATTAAATGGGATTTAATTATCAAGGATTAAGAGAATGTAGATAACACTATCCATGATATATGTGTATTATAAATGTGATTTATAATATATATGTATAAGAGAGAGAATTTATGTGAATAGCATTTGTTAATTAATAATGTGGATTGGATTCACATTTATTAATTAATTGGAAATGCAATTTACTAATTTGTTTGGGTTGTGAATATGATTCACATAATATTCAATGGCATGATTGAAATATTCACAAATTAATTCGGAATTAATTTGGTGAATAATTTTGTGATAATTGTTATTACAAAATTAATTAAGGAATAATGAGATAAATAAAAAGGAGCCAAAATAACCACCAATTTCATAGGTGGCGTCACCTATGAATTGTTCATGGGTGACGCCACCTATATTCAAGGGTGGTTGGTTGCCTCCAATTTTTATTATCACATTATCTCTTAATTAGTTTATGTTAAATTAAATTATGTTGATAATGTTGCAACATATTTTAATTTAAATTAATATTGTTGGTTTTAACCAATAACAATCATAGCCATTGATCTTACATAGACCAAGCCTAGCCGTTGGATCTATGTGTCCCATGGATTGAGATCCATTGGATCCTAAACTAATATAAAAGGAGGGCTAGGGTAGCCTTCCAAGGTACATCATCTAGAGTTGTAGAAGACTACTACTCTCTCTCTCTCTCTCATTCTCGTCTGGGCTCTTTTCTTAACATCCAAGTGGCCGTCCACTTTGCACATTAGGAAGGAGAGCATCTTGCTTCAGCTTTGACGCTTGGATCTTCGTCAAAAGATTGCGGGAAGGACACGACTCATCATCGTGCCCGCAAGTGCGTTCTTCGTGGGTCGGACTTAAGATAGGAGGATCTCTACTTTGGGATCTCGCAATCACAACCACGCTTCAAGAGGTATTCCTTATACTTTGTGGTTTGATGAAACGATCCGAGAATTGTTCTCGTGATCATGTGGTCTCATCTTTAAAGTTAAAATTTTTTAATTTCCGCTGCATCTAGCATCTAGTACGACTAGTTGCTCCAATTGCATACGATGCGATCGACACACTTCTGTGATGCGCTTAAAGATTCACAATATCCTTCATTAACATTCAATAGTCATTGCAGTCAGGCCGAACTAGGTCTATCAAAAACCATATAATTGATATGTCAAGGAAATCAGATGGTCGTATTTTTTTTTACTTGGAAAGAAACCAAGGTCGAACTCAGGGACACGAGCCTCTCTCGGATTATGTAGATTTCTACTCATTAATTAAGTGTTGAGTTGAAGACAAATAGGCCAAAGTATGCATGAGGACAAGACAATACATCAAGCGAATATGAAACATGCAAAAATTTTTATTATATCTTAATCATGAAAATAAATACGATGAAATGCAACACAAATAATATGCCCTAGATCAGAATAAATATGGTGAGTAAATTTAATATGAGTCGATTTCAGGTTTAATTAAGGTGATAGACTTGATTGACAAGTTGAACAAGGCATAAGTTGAGTAATAAGAGACACATGGCTAACAAAATAATACATCAAAATTAGTGTGTCCAAAATAAAAAAATATGCCACTAAAAAGTACATCAAGCAAGCTTTGAAATGAGACTGAAATCAACTGAAACTGAGATACGATGGTCAAGATATGTAATAAAGAAGACAAGGGCAAAACTGAAAGAAAACTTGAAAGATAACTACAAACAGGTCCCTAGGAGGGAGTAAATGCAATAAAAATAAAGTACAAGGACTGCCCTGTAAATAACCCAACGTGTGGGGGCATATTTGCAATTATTAAAACCCACAAGGTAAAAAAATGCAAAATACCCCAGGCATGTATAGTCTGCCCGTTATTCTGGACTTGTCCGCAATATTGAATAAGTTCGTAGGCCTCTCTGCAAATTTCCCAGATAGCACGTGTTGTGCACGTGCTCTCCAGGCTTGGGGGAGACTCAGGCTCGGCAGAGGCTAGGAGGCGCTTCGGGTCAGCTCGGAGAAGGCTCGGAAGATGCTCGGAACATCCAAGCCTGGAGCTCTGGCACTGAGGCTCGATGAAGATCCAGGCTAAGACACGTGGACGATCGGAGACCATCCGATCATCGAGATCAAATGGTCGCTGAACTCGACACTATATGTCGATGTGGCTGCCTTTAAGCCATCAAATCTCGAGGATCCTATGGCTCTTGTACAATCGACTGAAGGAGACGTGGCTGAAGATAAGCCATTGGATGGACAGCGCGAGGTGCCATCCAATGGCACCTGTGCATTGTCGGTCATCTTCCTCAGCCGCAGGGATGGCGGTGCGTATGGAACTCCGGCGAAGCACCTCAATCTCCATCGCTGCTGCTCTGATACTGTGGATCTCCCCGAAGCTCCTTGGACGTTCATCGAGGTAGGTGGAAGCTCGAGGAAGGTGTTGGAGCTCTTGGCTTCAGTCATCGGAGCTCAGAGGACAGCTACGAGGTTGATGAAGTCCGCTCTGAGAACATTTCGGTCATTGATGGGCATTCACTTGCAAGTTAGTTCCCAAGAGCTTGGGCATGCAAGTGAGTAGTGCATGTGTTTGTGAGCGAAGATGGGGTTCCATACGAGCAAGGAGGGAGAGGAACCGGAGCTCCATCTCCGGCGATCAGGGAGGAGGTGGGTCGACGATGAGAGGGGATATGAAGAAGAAGGGAGAGGTGATTGGAGAGTACACGTGGATGAGGGTTGTGAGGCGAAGCTTGAGATGTGATCAACGGAGGTCGGAGAAGGGTGTAGTCACATGAGAAATTAAGTAAAAAGTTAAGAAAAATGCAAAGGAGGTCGGAGGGATCTTACCTGGAGAATATGACAGAGTGAGGCCTGGGCTCGAGGTTCCAATGAATCTCTGATCATCGTTGAACTCCCCCGGCTACGGGGAGCAGCTTGGCAGGCTCGAAGCACTGCGACACCGCCATGGAGGACGGTGGGTCGACACCGGAGGGGAAGGGTCGTCTTCGCTCGATCCTCTGCCTCCCCCTGTCACGGGGAGATGGAGGATGGTTGAGCCTCCCCCGCATAAAGGTGGACGAAGGTGACTGGTGGCGAGGGAGGAGTATTTGAAGTAGGGGAGTCGACGGTTGGTGAGGTGGAATCGTGGTTTGGCCGAGGGTTATGGAGCACATGGGGAATAGAGCTGGACCGGGTGGTGGCTCGCAAGAATGAGGGATCATCGGACTCTGTCGTGGGATGGTTGATGAGCGAGGAGGTTAACAGAGGTAGTGGAGAAAATGGGAAGGGTGGAGGTGGATCGCGAGTTGGCGAACGCGGGAAAGAAGGGGGAACTGGAGGTTGACGACGACCTGTGGGCCGTTGGATCGCATGATCTGACGGTTATGAAGCGGGCGGTAGCGAATGGCGCGGATTAGGTCGATGGGATGATATCGCAGAGAGAGAGGCGTGCCACGTGTCTAGTTAAGGCAGCAGTGCTAACGGGCAGTTCTGATCTGAGATGGAGATTGATCTGGGGTTGATATCCTCGTTGCAGTGAACGGTGGAGATCAACGCTTCTTAGAAGATGATCGGGTGGAGAAAAACGTGGCCAGGTGGTGCACGGAGGGACAGGCGGGTACGGGCGGTGGAGATGAGAAGTCGTTTGCCGATCGGATGACTGACATCGAATGCAGAATGGAAGGTGGTGATTTAAGGGACAAAGACGAGATCGTATGGCACACAAAGCGCCACGTGGCAGGTTCTGATTGAGGCACTAGTGGACGGTGATGATCAAGATGTTAGTGGAGATCGGACGGTAGGAAAAAGAGCGTAGCGTGGCGATCATCTAACCTTTGGATCAAGAAGAGATCCAACAGACATGGGCGAGGGCGGATGATGCAAAGGCGTCGGTCCACGTGGCTTAACAAGAGGGCCACGTGGCCCAATCAGATTACTCAGAGTTAGAAGTTGATTTTTGAAGGGTCAAATGGCTGAATTTAAGAATACTCAAAAACATGAAAGTTGTAGATATCGGAGATGTAAAAGTTTCATGTTGACCAAAAATGAAGATGAGGTCATCTGAAGATACAAAACATTTTTGAAGGTATTTTTAAGGCTAAAAATACCATGAATTTTAATTTTACCATTTTTTGTGAATTTTAATTTATTCAAATCTCTGCTAATTACAAGACACTATCTAGTTTTATTGACACATATTTAAGCAAGGGGGTTAAAAATGGAGAATTACGATGATGAAATCGGGTTTCATCACCCCCCTATACTTAAACTATGCCCTTCCTCGAGCATCAAATAGAATGAATAAGCTGGATTAACCCCCTTGTACATGTGAGTAATGATCCAATTTGTTCAAGTCCACTCAATTTTAGAGGTCCAAGATTCTAGAATTCAACCCAGCCTTAATCAAGAGGCACCCAATTCCTCTAATTCTCCAGACTCTCTCTGATGTACATATACACTAAGGATATGAAATTTAGTGTTGACTGCGATTACGAGAGTAGAATTAAAACGTCACCCAAGGTCTTGGTCCAAGAAATTCTCCTAAGAACCCGATCCTCAACACTACGGAATAGACCATTTCTTGCATCCAATCCGCCGTCTCTTTAGTTGTCAGACATAGAAAAATGTAGATGGAAGGCCAGTAATGGAAGGCATGGTATTGTGTCATTTCTTCTCTCCCTCTCATTGGTACAAGGATTCTCTCTAGTGCATTTTTACGCAACACAAAAAAAATTTTTGGTGTTGATCAGCGCGTCCCTCAAGAGAAGTTGGAGCCGTTTGCACTTGTTTTCCTAGGAATACATCGGGGTGTGTCTTTTTTGAGTACCTATCGTACCTTCGACACCCAGACTTGTAGCATTTATGATGCATAACCCTTTTTTGGTGCAAGCCCGACTCCTAGTCCTAATAGCGGTGGTCCAAGTGGACACTTTGAAATGTTTGGGAGCGCTCGCCTTTGGTGGAATCTCTTTTGATATGTAACTTTGTGGAATGAGAGCTTTTCTTTGAAATTTCATTGATTTGTATCATTTTTGGTTAGCTCCACTGCTTTTACCAAAAGTTGGCGCACACTGATCAACACATTTTTTTATTTATTTCACACCCTGGCACTTAGGTCAATGACAAGAGATTAGTATAAGAACCAAGTTCTCATACTGGCTAATATTTGCTGACACTCAGGTTTCATGAAGCCTCCAAAGATTTTATCCCATCCTCGAGCATCATTAGATCAAGTCCAGACTTGAATCCCTCATCCCAATCCCTCAAGTGAAAAGTGAACTCATCTCATCGAAACTGCAGTCGTGCATGTGATGTGATTATCATATTCTTATGGTCTGAGACTAAGCATGAAATATAGCATGCAAATCTAGAAATCTAGGGGAATGTGGATGATTAAGTCTAAGACCCTGATGGCTAAGGCTGGTTAACCTAAAATCTCAAGTCCTCATAAAACTAAGGTTCCTTGAACATCTTAGATCCTGGGTGGAAGTGTGAATATAGAGGATTAATCCAACTCCTTCATTCAAAAACACACACATTTTTTTAAGCTTTAAGAGATATTGGGACTGCCTAAACTCAATTAAGTAGATGCATCCGCATTCAGCCAGTATGGATGTAAGTACAGGACGGAATCTGTTGCTTGAGGACGGGGCCTTACGCGATGTCCTCTAAACCATCCAATCTGCTAACGACAAACCCTCGCTAAACACGGCTACTTAATTGGGCTTAGTAGTCTCTAATTACTCTTAAAGGATTTTTGGATTTTTCTCATTTTTGTGGATTTTAATTTAAAGGCTAAAACAATTGTTAGACTCAACTTTCCTTGAGAAGAGATTTCAATATCATGTCACACAAATAAAAATTTTCAAAACATTTTCAAAGGATTTTTCAAAACAAGAAAAAGTCATTTTTCAAATTATTTTCGAAAAAATTTATAAAAATAGTGTGACATAATATAGAAAAAGCCGTGAAAAAAATTGAGTCCACTTAGTTCAAAGAATTTCACTTTAGCCAAAAAGTTTTAAATTTTTCAAAAAAAAATTCAAATTATAGCTAAAGTAAGTATACTGTATATACGGTATACCCCCCTATACTTAAACTTTGCTATGTCCTCATAGCACTAGATGATACAAGTCCATAGGTCCATTTAAATATAGAGAAATACACAGGAGCTAAGAGGGGCTCCCCTTATACTTAGGTTAGAAATAACCTAAGTATAAAGGCAAGGAAAGATGAGTGAAGAAAATCAAAGGGACTCGGGTCCCCCCTATACGTAGGCTGAGAATAGCCTACGTAAAAGATGGAGAGTTGATGTTGGAAGAGACCCGAGGTGAACGAAGAAGAAGGATGGATTTACAAGTGAGCGGATGAATCTGCGGAGATGAATGGAGTCTTTAAGGCTCAGGGGAAGGTGTCGGAGCAAACGTGGCTCAATCAAGCATATAAAACCCTCAATTTCACGAACTCACACATGAAACCAACCGACGTTGGTTTATTATCTTGTCGGTTTTATTAGTGATAAAACATTAGATGTTTTATGCGGATAAAATGTTAAGTAAAAATCAAAGCGTAAACGAGGGTGTTGCTCTCCCAAAGCAAAATTTTACTCCATTTTAGGTTGACCTGCAATTAACAATCTCAATTAATTCGATTAACATTATCACTGAATTAAGGTAGGCACATAAATCAAGCAATCATCGTTTACCATTCATTCTCATTTTCCATTAACCTAGGTGATAAAGCTAGGAGGGGAAATCGAGAAAAACCATGTATTCGATAAAAACCATGATCTAAGCTAAGCGATAAAACGTGCAGTGACTTGGAGAAAATACGTGAATACTTGGGCTGTTTTAAAAACCAAAAATCATGTATACAAGTCGATCAAAAAGCCACACTTAGTCATGCTTCTATTAGCGGGGAGAATGTCTATTAAATCTGGCTAAGTGAAGCGAGATTACGTGCGTCTATTTTTTAATGTGTCCTACCTACGAGTAAGCACGTAAAAAATAGAAAATAAAATATGCTCAAAGAGCCACGGGCCTTGTCCTAGGTCAACACTCAAGTTGGGACGATCCCCACACAACCACATTCGTTCGATTACAATCGCGAGTCTTCGATCGAACACCGAAGTAAAATACGATTATTACATGAGACCATGATATGCAAAATGACATTTTTTCTTTCTTCTCGACATGCTCCAAGCGTGCTTCTGCGGCTCCTCACAGCGGGTAGCTCCTGCTCCTCGCCTCCTTGAATCATCAAGGGCCATGTCACCAAAGCAACGGTTAGAGATCGATCGAGAACAAAATTTTATAAGGCAAGACAAATTGACAACTTGACCTATAAAAAAGAAAAACTTAATTAAATAAATGAAAAATCTAAATAATACAAGAAATGAGCCGTGTCCCCAGCAACGGTGCCATTTAATAAACGCGAAATTCGGCCCTTTAATAATGTTGAATTAATATTCAATGGTCATTGCAATTGGGCCGAACTAGGTCTATCAAAAACCATCTAATTGATATGTCAAGGAAATCAGACGGTCGTATTTTTTTACTTGGCGAGAAACCAAGGTCGAACTTAGGGACACGAGCCTCTCTCGGATTATCTACATTTCTACTCATTAATTAACTGTTGAGTTGAAGACAAATAGGCCAAAGTATGCATGAGGACAAGACAATACATCAAGCGAATATGAAACATGCAAAATTTTTTATTTTATTTTAATCATGCAAATAAATACGATGAAATGCAACACAAATAATATGCCCTAGATCAGAATAAATATGGTGAGCAAATTTAACATGAGTCGATTTCAGGTTTAATTAAGGTGACAAACTTGATTGACAAGTTGAATAAGGCATAAGTTGAGTAATAAGAGACACATGGATAACAAAATTATACATCAAAATTAATGTGTCCAAAATGAAAAAATATGCCACTAAAAAGTACATCAAGCAAGCTTTGAAATGAGACTAAAATCAACTGATACTGAAATACGATGCTCAAGATATGCAATAAAGAAGACAAGGGCATAATGGAAAGAAAACATAAAAGATAACTACAAACAGGTCCTTGGGAGGGACTAAAATGCATTAAAAATAAAGTATGAGGCCTTCCCTGGAAATAACCCACATGTGCGGGGGAATATTTGCAATTATTAAAACTCACAAGGGTAAAAAAATGCAAAATACCCTAGGTGCGTGTGGTCTGCACGTGATTCTGGATCTGTCTGCAATATTGAAGAAATTCGTGGGCCTCTGTGCAAATTTCCCAGATAGCACGTGCACTAGGCTTGGGGGAGACTCAGGTTCGGCAGAGGCTAGGAGGCACTTCGGGCCAGCTCGGAGAAGGCTCGGAAGATGCGAGCCTCCAAGCTTGGGCTCGGATGAGGTTCGGAACATCCAAGCCTAGAGCTCTGGCATTGAGGCTCAGTGAAGATCCAGGCTAAGACACGTGAACGATCAGAGACCATCCGATCATCGAGATCAAACGGTCGCTGGACTCGACACTATATGTCGACATGGCTGCCTTTAAGCCATCCGATCTCGAGGATCCAACGGCTCCTGTACAATCAGCTAAAGGAGACGTGATTGAAGATAAGCTGTTGGACGGACACCGCGAGGTGACATCCAACGACACATGTGCGTCGTCGGTCATCTTCCTCAGCCGCAAGGATGGTGACGTGTATGGAACTCCGGCGAAGCACCTCAATCTCCGCAGTTGCTACTCTCATACTATGGATCTCCCAGAAGCTCCTTGGACGTTCGTCGAGGTAGCGGGAAGCTCGGGGAAGGTGCTGGAGCTCCTGGCTTCAGTCATCGGAGCTCGGAGGACAACTACGAGGTTGATGATGTCCGCTCCGAGAACATTCCGGCCATTGATGGGCATTCACCTGCAAGTTAGTTCCCAAGATCTTGGGCATGCAAGTGAGTAGTGCTTGTGTTTCTGAGAGAAGATGGGGTTCCATACGAGCGAAGAGGGAGAGGAACCGGAGCTCCATCTCCGGCGATCGGAGAGGAGGTGGGTCAATGGTGACAGGGGGTATGAAGAAGAAGGGAGAGGTGATTGGAGAGTACGCATGGAAGGGGGTTGTGAGGCGAAGCTTAAGACGTGATCAATGGAGGTCGGAGATGGGTGTAGTGACCTGAGAAATTAACTAAAAAGTTAAGAAAAATGCAAAGGAGGTCGGAGGGATCTAACCTGGAGAATATGGCGGAGTGAGGCCTGGGTCGAGGTTCCAATGAACCTCTGATCATCGCTGAACTCCCCCGGCTATGGGGAGCAGCTTGGCGGGCTCGAAGCACCGCGAGGCCGCCATGGAGGTTGGCAGGTCGACACCGGAGGGGATGGGTTGTCTTTGCTCGATCCTCTGCCTCCCTCTATCACAGGGAGATGGAGGAGGGCTGGGCCTCCCCCTGCATAGAGGTGGACGAAGGTAACTGGTGGCGAGGGAGGAGTATTTGAAGGAGGGGAGTCGGCAGTTGGTGAGGTGGAATCATGGTTTGGCCGAGGGTTATGGAGCACATAGGGAATAAAGTTGGATCGGGTGGTTGCTCGTGAGAATGAGGGATCATCGGGCTCTGTCGTGGGATGGTCGGTTAGTGAGGAGGTTAACAGAGGTAGTCGAGAAAATGGGAAGGGTGGAGGTGGATCGTGAGTTGGCAAACAAAGGGAAAGAAGGGGGAACTGGAAGTTGACGACGACCTGTGGGCCATTGGATCGCATGATCCGACGGTTATGAAGAGAGCGGTAGCGAATGACACGGATTAGGTCGATGGGATGAGATCGCATGGCGAGAAGCGTGCCACGTGGCTAGTTAAGGCAGCAGCGCTAATGGGCGGTTCTGATCTGAGATGGAGATTGATCGGGAGGTTGATATCCTCGTGGCAGTGAACGGTGGAGATCAAGGCTTCTTAAAAGATGATCGGGTGGAGAAAAACGTGGCCATGTGGTGCACGGAGGGACGGGCGGGTACGAGCGGTGGAGATGAGAAGTCGTTTGCCGATCGAATGACTGACATCGAATGTGGAATGGAAGGTGGTGATTTAATGGACAAAGATGAGATCGGATGGCACACAAAGCGCTGCATGGAGGGTTCTGATCGAGGCGCTAGCAGACGGTGATGATCAAGGTGTGAGTGGAGATCGGACGGCAGGGAAAAAAGCATAGCGTGGCGATCATCTAACCGTTGGATCAAGAAGAGATCCAACGGACTTGGGTGAGGGCGAATGATGCAAAGGCGTCGGGCCACGTGGCTTAACCAGAGAGGGCCACGTGGCCCAATCAGATTATTCAGAGTTAGAAGTTGATTTTTGAAGGGTCAAATGGCCGAAGTTGAGAAAACTCAAAACATAAAAGTTGTATATCTCGATGAGATCTACAAGTTTCATGTTGACCAAAAATGGATATCAGGCCATCTGAAGATAAAAAATTATTTTTGAAGGTATTTTTAAGGCTAAAAATACCACAAATTTTAATTTTTCCTTTTTTTTGTGATTTTAATTTATTCAAGACTCTAATAATTACAAGACACTATCTAGTTTTTATTGACACATATTTAAGCAAGGGGGTTAAAAATGGAGAAATACGATGATGAAATCGGGTTTCATCACCACTCACCTTTTTCTTGCACAAAAAAAGTAATCCGCTCCCCCTCCTCCTCCGTCGCTCGTCGGAGGAAAACCACCCGCGCCACCTACTGTTCGTTCCCCCCCTGAAGCTCTCAGTAGCTCTTATGTCCTCCTTCTTCTCCTCCTCGGTCAACTACTAAACATCCCACGCATGATCACTCACCTTGTTCTTGCACAAAACAAGCAATACGCTACTCCTCCTCTTCCTCCTCCATCGCTCGCCGGAGGAGCTCCACCTGTGCCAGCTACCGTTCGTTCCACCCCCTAATGGTATCCTACAAGAAACAACAAAGAAAGAGCCCCTTTTAAGGCCATTCAACCCACAAGTCCTCATGGTCTTCCTTATTGATCAAGACCATCCCGCACCATTTTGAGACCTTCTACAGGTGCGGGAGGAGGCCAGGAGTCTTCTGGAGTAATAAGGAGGCATGAAGGAGCAGGCAGCCTCGAGCTCTCGCTGATCAAAACTCGCCCCAGGAAAGTTCTTTGTGCGTTCGTCCAGAATCCTCCAGTGGTGTTGGATCCATCCCATTCTTTGTGAAGCACAACCATAGTCCGATCTTCGTCACCTCCAGCTGTTTGATGCAGCACTCGATCTAATCACAACCATTGGAATACGAAGGGGTATCCACCGCTTGACAGCGGCCATGTAGATAAGTGGCTCCATCTTGTCATTGGTACACACCTCTTTCTGAGTATTTTGCATACTTAACCCAGAAAAGTTTGTATTTAATATTTATTGCAAAAACCTTTATCTGCCATTGTTTTTGTAAATTTTATGAAACAACCCCCATATTTTAGTTTATTTGCATTTGAGTCCTATGCTGAGTTAGCCGATAAAACTTGGAATTTTATGTTGTTTTATTTCCACTTATGCCCCTACCAAACCATATATTTTTTTGTGTGTTTGCAAGATTTATTAAAATTAGCTATTGTACTCAGAAAATTCCCAAAAAATAGTATTAGATTCATATTTGCATTGTAGTTTGACACTATATATTTATTTTTGCAATTTAGAATCTTTATATATTTATTAAAAATCATTTAGAGCACATTTATTATGTGTCTACAATTTCAAATACATAGAAAAATATATTAATATTTTTAAAAATTACAAAAATATTATTTAGTTTTTTTACAACTTCAGAAATCGAAAACCATAAAATAGAAAAAGAAAAGTCTTATAAATTAAAATTCCCTAAAATCTTTTGTAAAAATCTATCAAATTCCAAAAATATTATTTTCTATTTATATTTTTTTTATTATGTATATTAAAATTGATTTGGAATTTTTGGACTTACTTTTGTATTTTTAATTTCCATTTAAATTTTGATCGTTTATTAAATCCCTCATTTGGGATATTTTTTACTTTTTAAAAATATAGAAATCAACAAAATTAACTTAAAATTAACAAAATAGTAGAAAATATTTAAAACAAAAAAATATTTAATTATGTAATTTTACTTTTTTAGTTATATTTATATCCTTACTATCCTATATTGTGTATATTGCCTTATATACTATTTTTTTAAAAGAAATAGAAATCTAAAAATCTAAAAACATAAAAAGAAAATTTAGAAAACCAAATATAGAAATATAAAAAATAATAAAATAAGAATATAAAAATGGAAAACCCACACTAATTAATTTTGGCTAAATATTTGAGAGGCATTGGTGCTCGTATTTCTTCACTCCACATTGCTCTACACCATTGCCCAACTTCCTTGTCACCATAAATTTTTAGTAGGGTATAATAAATTCTAACTCATCCTCTTAATTGCATGATTATCTATGTGGGTTAGTTGTTGAAATAGTAGATAAATTTGAGTAGTCACCTCAGTGACTAGTGAAGCTAAATTGTCAGTTCATTTTAGCGACTCCTATTTTACGCTTTTCAGCCAGTGAACCTCGAAGCTCGATATGATCACGCATGCGGTTGGTTTCGTTGGAGAAGATAGCCCCTGTCATAGGCGTCTTCTCCAGCTCTCTCGCTCGCAGTGTCCATGGCAGTTGTCGTGAAGGTCGTCGGTGAAGGTTTAAATAGGAAGCAGGAGATGCGTAGTTTTCGGGTTAGCAATTAATGAATCTCCATTTCATCACCTTTATTCTATCAGTTTGGCCTTAAAAACCATAGCTAATGCATGAAGACACCATTAATTTGTATAAAATAGCACTCATCATTTATTGCATTTATTGTGTAAATAATATGCTTTTAATGCCAAAATTGTAGAATAAAGAGAAGAAAATAAAAGGAATAAAATGTCGAAGATATTTTTTGACCCTAAACCCTGAGATCGAGTCAAGGATTGAGTTGGTCGACAAGGAATAAAAGTAGGGGGAGATAAGGGCCAAAAATGGAATAAAAATGACATTTATTTATTCATTGTTTATGTATTTTTTACATCTTTTTTATTCTTTAGTATTCATTCATAAAATAAATAAACTTTGTACATGAAAGTTGTAGATAATAATATAAATAAAAATACAAAATTTAGTATTACAAAAATAATACACAGTGTTCATTTTATACACAAAATAAAAAGCGAAAAACCCAACTTCCCAGACTCATATCTTTCAAATAAAAACTAAAAAATATCAAAATCACTCTATTGTATATAACTTTTCATAAGATATTTAATGGAGGTAGTTTCATATTTTTTGGAATTACTGCGTGAAAGTTAGGTTTTTGACCCACATTGTATAGTAGACCCGATTGAAATAATCATTTTATTCATCCTTCACTATTTTTAAAAATTCACATTTTTATAATTTTGTAATAATTATGCATAACATATGTGCACATTAAATTAAAATAAAAAAGAAAATGCAAAATAAAATAAGTCTATGTCACTACATAATGGATTTCATTTTTTATTCTTTATTCATTTATATTTTTATAACATTGTAAAAATTATCTATATTTTATTAAAATTATAAACCCAAAATAAAACCCAATAAAATATATTAAAAATAAAAAGGTGTATGTAAAGCATAGGTAAAATACCTATAATTATACCTACAAAGTATCCATTTATTTAAGTGTACAAATTACATCATAAAAATATTATAAAATTATATTATAGTCATAAAAATAAGTTATAAATATATAAAATAAAATAATAAAATAATAAAATAAAATATACAAAATAAAAATAAAAATGTTCAAAATATAGGCAAATATACCTATAAATACACTATTAAAACATAACTAATCATAAATAAATCCAAAAAGAATAAAATTCATAATAAACTACTACATAAAATAATAAATATTTTTTATTATAACCAAAAATTAATAAAATCAATTACTATTATTAATTAATTAAATAAGAATAAAACCGTAGTTTTGTCCTTTAGTGGGTCTAGCTGGACCAATCAGGTCCTTTCATTTGTTGACCCTTAGTCAACTCTCCCTCCAGATCTGCAACCGATCAAACATGTATTTTCCTGTGATTTCCTCCGTTTTTTCCCGGTCTCTCTATCCATCCATCGTGGTCAATTCCTTCAGCAAAAATGATCATTAATCATTGTACACGCCATCTACTTGGATCTCTTGTAGATACGCTCTGATCATAGCAATCGTCCGATCAATAAAGGTGTCTACATTGGTCTATAATTAAAAGCTTCATCCTCCATTGATTTTTTTATCACCATTATGAGTCTAGGAGCCCTGGTGTTGAGTCTAGTCGAGTTTCTTGTGACAGGACACACTTCTTCAAGGCCGGGCCGAGCTCCATGAGGACAGGGTGCACCTACACCGCCCACTCTGCCAAACCTGCTCTCTGGGTAATCCCCAGGTATAAGAGTCATTCTTATCATTTCTTTTAATTACATTTAGCCATATCTTTCATTTGCAGTTCTTAGTTTAGGATTTAGCTAAGTAAATTAGAGTTATTGGAGAACCACGTAGTTCCACGGAGTTGAGTTCCGGCGAGCTCTTCTGTGCGTAGACATTCTTTCCCTACCATTCAGATCACATACATCTCGCTCCTTGTTGCCTTCTGAACGCCACGTCCTTCGTCGTTCATGCTTCGTCATTCACCCACATCGATCCTCGATCTGGAGATCAGCTTCTCTACCTCTGTCGTTCGTCGGAGAAGCTCCACCTACTCCACCATTCACCCCATTTCAACCAATAAGACTGCTAGGTTCTTTGTAGCATTGCGCTTTACCTCTTGCAGGAACTGGAGAGCCAAAGGACCCGCGAGGGTTGACTTTCGAAGGAAGAAGAGGTACCTGGAGCCTGCGTTCTTCCCCGAGCATCCTCCATTTGGGCTCCAACGTACCTACTGAAGCTACGAGCTGGCGTAGACGACCACCAGGAACATCGATATCCCCTTGACGGAGGGAACGGACATCGGAGAAGCCAGCATGTTCGAATTAAAGCTCGCCCCAGGCGGGTTCATTCCTAGTTCTTCCAACCGTCATCTCCGTCGTCCGATCAAAATCTGCACTCCAGATCGTGCAGCAACCATTGGATCAAGCCCTGCCATCACCATTCGACCACGCTAAATGATCTAATCTTGTCCGTCCAGCGCGAGGCATTATCATGCAACGAGGAGGCGATGTGTGTCAAGTGAATCACATCCCACCGTCCTCCTGCACGCTAAATGGGTAAATTGCATATTCTCACCTTGTTTTTTGTTGTAATTACTATTTAGTCCTATAAATAAAAAGTCACATGTAAAATAAAATTGGTGATTTTGCAAAACGGATCCTATATTTAGTTTATTTACATTTTGGTCTAGTCTTGCTCGACTCAAGTGTCGTACCACATAAGCTGGGCAAATTTCAGAAAGGCCCTAGCAATTTTTGGTCATTGTAAAATAGGATATAAAAAATAAATAAATGTCATATTAAGTTTGGTTATTTACACTTTTACCATGTCATTTGTTTTTATTGCAAAAATGCCCTTGCTAGGACATCTTGTTGGTCTTTCTATGTTTATTAAAATACCTATTGTGCTCCGACAAATACATCAAAATAGGGTCAAATGCTTTATGTACACATATTCCATATTTTGTTCGGCAATTTTGAGCATTTTAATCATTTATTAAAAATGGTGAAGCCTTTTTATTCCCTGTTCGACTTAAATAACAAAAAATATAAAACATCTTTAAAAAAATTATTTATGGTATACTTTGACCTATCTTATTTACAGACCAAAAATTACTAAAAATGAAAAAAAAAACAAAAACCATAAAACCTTTCATAAAAATCTAAAAAATCCTTCAAAAATTCAAAATATGTTTTTCTATTTTATAATTATATCTTTAAAAATTTTTATATATTAAAATTTATTTGTGTGATTTTTGAACTTATTCACTTTTTTTAAATCCAAATCAATTCGGGTAATTATTTAGTCCCTTATGTTGGACATTTTTACTTTAACAGCTCCATAAAAATAAGCAAAATTATAGAAAAATATCAAAAAATCAGAAAATATAAAAAGCACAAAATTATTATATTTCTTGTATTTTTACTATTTCTACATATTTATAGCATCTATATATATATCTTATATTGTATTTATACGTATACAAATATACATAGATATATATTATATCTAAATGAAAAAGAAATATAAAATTTTAAAAAATACAAAAAATACAAAATTATAACATAAAAAACATTATAAAATTAAAAACCCACAAAAGATCTATGTATATACATGATGAATGACTTGGTTGTAGATGAATAACCATAGGCTCCTTGTTTTGTTCTTTGTGGTTTGACCTCTACATTTTTATTCACGATGCATTTTTATGGTAGAGATAATAAATTTCAACCTCACTTGTGCTATTCATTACCTTTATTTTATATTGTGGGTTAATTGTTGATTAACCCAGGTTTTTTGAGCGGTCGCTTCAGCGGTACTGTGGTCTTGCCTTGTGTAGACTACTTTAGACCCTTAAAAAATCTGTGTTATCAGATGGCATTGTTACCAGGGAGCAATGAGCGTAGCCTAATTGCATAAGTCATTTCTGTATAGTCATTTATTTAATTTATTTCTTGTTGTAAATATTCATTGATCTATTTTATTTAATTATTTCTTCATTTATTGTTGTGCATATTTATTGATCTATTGATTTAATTATTAGTGCTAATGACCTCTCTATGTGACTTTGTTGCGAGGGCCTGCCACACGAGGATGATTTTCTAGGAAGCCAATGCAACCGAGCTTGGAGGAGGTTGGTCTTCTCTCTCTGACTAGTTGGAGAGAGCATCAAGAAAGTAAGGATAAGAAATTAGCCTAGAATTTGAAAAAAAATCAAAAATAATTTATGTAATTTTGGGTGAGAGAGAGACAAATTTTGGCATGTAAATTAAGTTGGACTCTACTCTCCACAACAAGGTCCAGTGCCTGGGTGTCTGTTCACCTGGGGGCCTCGTCACAGTTTTCCGCATTTTCTCACCTTCTTTTATTTTGTTTCCCGATGTTTTGAGCTTTCCTCCTTAATTTTATTTGTTTTGTGTGCATGGAGCCCGTAGACATAGGTTGCTTGACTCGATAACTAGGTCCACACCTTAAAAAGAATGCAAGTTCCTATAGTCTCATGCGCATGGATCTAGTCAAACTAATAAATGTTAGATGTTTGAATTAAAAACCCGCACGTCGTGACAGACATCATACAACGCTAACACGACCCGTTGTGGCAGGCACCGAGATGTCTCCAAGATCGAACTCTAGGATTTGTCTTTAAATGGCTAACATATGGTTCTTTACGATTAATAATAGCTATTGTTTAGGGCGATTTTGTTGATTGCACACCACCATGTAGATAGATTTAAAAATTCTATTTTGCATACCGCATGGAGAGAGCTGGGAAGCACTGTAAGTCCTCTAACTCAACATACATCATTATATTCAATGTAAGATCTCCATCATTGAATCGACTTGCACGGCTTTTTCGCTATCTCCCTCTGATTTTGAGCGCCTAGGACTTAAATGAAAATCTACATAAAACGTTAGGTGCTTGTATGAAAACAGATCGACAAAAAGTAAAAACCCAAAAAACTAAAATAAGGGGATTGCTAAATAAACTTTGACCTTAATTAAAATATGTAATGGACTGTCATTGTTTTGGGTTCATAAAGAATTCATTATTTTCAGGTACCTTAGGAGGGGACGAAAACCCTTCGCATGAGCGAAGCACAACCCGATATGGATTAGAGCCCAAATCCCAGTCTGTAACTTCCTTGAGTATGGCTTGGATTTTTGAAGTATTGGCTCTTCTATCGTACGTGACTGAGTAGGGCATTGTTAGTGATGGTGTTCGTGCGTTGTGTGGAACATCGACATGGCATGTCTCATCGGTTTGCATCCGAGTAGGTTCTTGCACGCTCACAGGTGATTCCCTTCCGAGCGATAACTGAAGTATTGGTTTTGCATATTGGATTCCTCTCTCTATTTCTTTGGATGGGTAGGGATCCAAGACGGGATAAAAGGACCTCAAAAAGTGCAGACTACATGTTACAAAGGAGGAGGACAAGTAGAAGATACTTTTTTGATAGTACTCTCTCTCTTATAGGGTTAGTGTGCTAAGGACTTGCTACAAGATATGCCTAAAATAACAACTCTAAAATTGAAAAGATAATAAGTAGCCGAACCCTTACTACTTCACATGGTGTGAGTTGGTGAACCCGATTCTGAATTGTGTTTGTATGGATCTAGAATAAGGTTTAAAGATCAAGTCCCACGCACTTGCGCAATAGCGCAAATTTTGTCATGTGTTCCAACCCTTGACCCCCGCTTAGTTTGAGCCTTTCTAGTATTTTACACTCCATTTTATTCCTTGTTGACCATCGTATCTTTCTTTCTACATCGATCTCCCTCTTGCTTCACGAAGTCGATCCATGGATGGTTTAGTCTAAACCCCGCCAACACCTACATCGATTCTATGGACTAGACCTCGTCAATACTTAGAGGTTATTCCTGAGAACTTGATCTGGACCTTGCGGATCGATCTCCATACTCCTCGTCTTCTACCCTTCCTTTTGACCACCCAATAAATCGGGACCAATCTCGTCCCACTTTCACCGTTGTGAATAAAAGTCGATTATAATCCATATCCTTTTTCATTCACAACACTCTAGGATTGACCTTAATTCCATATTCATCTTGGCAGTTGGGAACCAATTTCAAGTGGTCTGATTGAAATTCTCTCATCTTGTAGATAGAAGCCAAACCAATCCCTGGATAACAATCCAGAATTCATCTCCTCAGATTCAGATGTTGAGATGGCTCCTCAAGGAAAGGGAAAAAGGTAGCAGCCTCCCCAACCAGAGCAGGGGCATATGCCTGATCAGAATCATGTGAATGCACATTTTTTGGCATCTATCCAAGCCATTAAACAGCATCTGACAGAACAAGCCCTAGCACAAACTGCTTTCCAGGATATGTTGAATGATGTTATGAACATGAAAGCAGGAGGAGGAGGAGACAAACCAGAAGGAGGTGGTGGAATCCGTTATCCCAATGAGGAAGAACCTGAACAAGGGAGGCCGAAAGCCACATTGAAAGAGACCTACAACCCTAGAGACAGCCATATGACAGAGTGGATCCTCATCCCACCGGTGCACACTCACTTTGAGCCGAAGCCTCAGTTCCTTGATCTTCTTCCTCTTTCCATGGGAATACCAATGAAGAGACTTACATTCATCTACAGCAGTTTTCACGCATCTGTCATACAACCCACTACCCCAATGTTCCCTTGGATGTAATGAAGATGATGGCGTTCCCCTTCAGTTTACAAGACAAATCCCTCTATTGGGTTAATCATATGGGAAAGGTTGTAACAACATGGGAGGAACTGAAGCCTGCCTTCTTGCACAAATTCTATCCTCTCGGTCGGCTCAACTAGATGCGAGACAGAATCAACAATTTCTCTCAAGGAGCACATGAGAGTATTCACGAAGCCTGTGAGAGATTCACAAATCTGCAGTACAAATGCCCCCATCATGAAATTCCAAGGACCATCTTGGTCCAACACTTATTTGGAGGCCTGAATGTAGAAAGCCAAAGACTCGTTAAGGCAACTGTAGGGGATCACACTTCAACAAGGATGAAGATGTGGTGTGGCATATTTTTTAGGAAATGGCTGAAGGAGAGGCCACCCTCTTTTCATCCAAGGCGTACCAAAAGCATCCCCAGATCCTCTAGAAGCAAGTCCATATGACAACGTCCCATGAGGCAGAGAGAGATGAGAGTTCCAATCTCAGCATCATCGGAGGCCATCTTGAAGGTTGATATTATTGAAAAGCGATCACAGGACTCGGGAAACTCGTTGTGATCGAAAAGAGGATGCAGAATCTCGATAAGCTAGTCCAGATCATCAAGCAGTTGGAACTACTGGTGGGTACCATCAGTTCTGTCCAGTCAGCAACACCATCAATAGAAACTCCAGCTGAGAAAAAGGATGATCCATCACCGTCGCATCAACCTCAACCGAGCCAGCAGCCACCGACAGTCCAGCATGTGTACTAGATGTAGGTGCCCGATCAGGGCCAGTCGCAGTAGCAGATGGTTGTCTACCAACGAGACTTCCTTCTACCATAAGATCTAGCCTTCCTACCACCACCTTTGATTCAGGAAGTTAATGGTGTGATTTAGGAAGTTAATGGTGTTTGGAGTAATGATGCACAATCGACATGTCCTACCGGACACCCCCAGGGCCAGTAATAAGCCAACAGGCAATACCACCAACCAAAGGGTGGTCGTTTTGGGTAGCCTTCGCAGCCTCCGCCATAATATCACCAGCCTGTCCAATATGCCAACCAATGGAGGTAGAACTAGCATTACCAACATCCGCAATATCGACAACCACAACCATACCACCAGTATGTGGTGGCCCCACCTCCACAATATCAGCAGTATCCTCCTCCTTCTTATCACCAGTATCAGCTTCCTCCACCACTTCAGCACCACCAACATTCATCGCCTCAACTCCCAAACATGAAACAAAATTGTGGTCTACATGTTGATCCTTCTAAGGCAAGTCCTGCAAACCCAACCCTGGATTGCTTGGCCCAGCTTGTCAAAGGCCTAGTAGATATGACAAGAAAGTTAGCTGACCTGATCGCCACGAAAACCACCATACTGGCTCAGGTCGAAGCCAACCCCAACAACTTCAAGAAGAGAGAGTATGTAGAATGTGATGTCTAATCTATGCATGTATAGGCATATGGTCATACTATTGTTTTATCTAATGTTGTCACTCTCAGGAGAGGTAGGGCCTTGCCTCCGCCTACCTACAACAAGGGGGAGCATAAAGCTTCAGGTGAATCGTCATATTCTGCATCAATCGTGCCAGCTATTAGGGCGAGTGAGGAAGAAGAAGAAGGAGGAGCCATGCTAGCTACCATCCACCACCATCTCCATCACCAAAAAGAATAAAAAATGATTGTCGTCGAAGCAAACTCGTGTCAGCCATGAATGAGCTGCCAACAGCATCCGACTCTAGACTAGCCGATGGAGCGGAGGCCCCACTTTTTTCATGTCCACCTGTACCAGCATTTCAACCTCCAGGCTGTACTCCTTTTTATGACTCGAACATACAAAACATTGTAGACAAAGATTCTGTTGTAAATAAGAACCCTATTTCTGATTCTAGCAATGTATATATTCCTTTTCTTGATGCAATAGAAAAATCCAAAAAAATGAAAAAAGAAAAGTGCATTATTATCAATAACTTTACTGTTGAGATTCAATTGATGAAGACCATGGATTACATGCCAGATGTAAAGAAAGGGTTGAAAGAGGCATGTACAAGAAATTGTCGACCAGTATGAAACAACACACACTGACAGGTTGAGAAGCACGTTCTCGCCATGGCCACTGTAGCAGCCATCAACAATCTCCCACAAAAGAAGCAAGATAAAGGAGCACCTCTCATCAGTTGCGAGATTTTTGATCAAGTCTTCGAGCACACTCTACTTGACAGTAGGTTTTCCATCAACCTCCTGCACTCGTCATTATTGCAAGAATTTGGGCTAGGTCCTCTTAATCAAACACGTATGATCCTTTAGTTCGTTGACCGATCCACTAAGCAACCTCGAGGTCTATTGGAAGACATTGTGGTGAAGGTGCGAGAAATGCAGTTCCCAACTAATTTTGTAGTCCTTGATATGGACTCCCCCACACTGTTACTCCAGACTCCTATCATCCTTGGTCGGCCATTCCTGCGCACATCAGATGTCGTGGTTGACTACGGGTCCGACAAGATTACATTTAGCTCGAGCAACAAAAGAATCACCATAGACATGATCAGCGAGCCAAAAGTAATAACTAATGAGGGTCATGCAGCACCGTCCGAACCAGACTGTGACTTCATTACAGAAATAAGAGATATACCATTCTCCTTGAACGATCCATGGACACAGGAAATCCTTTCCCAAGAGGAGGGCTTGGAAAGCACAGTCGACACAAGCTCCGATGATATTTAGGAGATAGAATCCAATGAGTTGATGCATTTATTTAATCCTGAAGACTCACTCCAGCCCGAACATAATGAGCCTAGTGCAAAATCGTTCGACACATCATCAAAATCTCAACAGAGCACTAAGGTCTGCAACCCTGTAAAAGTTCAGGTGACACATCCTTCAACCAGCACTATTTCAGAAGTGAACGAGAAACTGGCCCGATAAGAACCAAAACTCAAGCCACTTCCAGCAGGCATGCAGTATGCTTTCTTTGCGGGCACATAAAACATGTATCCGGTCATCATCAGCAGCAGGCTAACCTCAGAGCAAGAATCTCGACTTCTCGTAAGGAACTTGGTTGGCATGTATCATATCTCCATCGGATAAATCTTACTTTGTGTTCACACCACATTTACCTGGAAGAAGATGCCAAGCTGTCCTGTGAATTTCAAAGAAGATTGAATCCAAATCTCAGGGACGTCATCATGAAAGAAATCATGAAATGGTGTGACGCATGCTTCATTTACCCCATCTCCGGTTCAAAATGGATAATCCCCTTGCATGTAGTCAATGAAGTCAGGGCTTACTGTGGTTACAAATGACAAAGAAGAGGAGATATCTACTAGGGTATCGACATCCTGGCGTGTATATGTTGACAACCGCTACCTTAATGCAGCAACGAAGACGGACCACTTCCCCTTGCCATTCATTGATCAGGTTCTAGAAAGACTACCTGGCAAGGAGTTCTTCTGCTTTCTAGATGGGTACTCCAGGTACAACTAAGTGGCAATCACACCTGAGGACCAGGAGAAGACTACCTTCACTTGCCCGTTCGGCACATGGGAAAAGAGCCACATCATGGTTACAGAAGGGATTTTGCTGGGTCATGTCATTTCCAAACGTGGCATGGAAGTTAACCCAGCAAAGGTGGATGTAATTGCCAATCTTGAGTCACCTCAGACAGTGAAGAATGTGAGGTCATTCCTGGGGCATGTGAGATTCTACAGAAGAATCATATGAGATTTCAGCCACATTGCCCGACCTCTTATTGAACTTCTATGCAAGGAGACTGAGTTCAATTTGGATCAACAGGTTCTCCTTTCATTTAATCAGCTGAAAGAGCTCATCATTCAAGCTCCAGTCCTACAGCCGTTGGCTTGGTCTCTTCCCTTTGAGATCATGACGGATGCATCAGATTTTGCAGTTGGGGTTGTTCTAGGACAAAGAAAAGACAAGGTGTCCTATGCCATTCATTACACCAGCAAAACATTAGATGAAGCTCATAGAAATTATACGGTCACAGAGAAAGAGTTGCTGGATGTGGTATTCACCCTCGAGAAGTTCAAATCATATCTGCTTGGATTAAAAGTCACAATCTTTATCGACTACTCTGCTATCAGATACTTATATCATAAGAAGGATGCCAAACCCAAACTGATCAGATGGATCCTTCTCCTCCAAAAGTTTGATTTATAAATCAAGGACAAGCCTGGAGTTCAGAATGTGGTAGCAGATCACCTCTCCAGAATTGAACAGTAAGAGCCTCCACTAAGCAGTACACCCATCACAGACACCTTTCCTGACGAAGTAATTTTGGTTGTGGATTCACTTCCTTGGTATGATGATATTGTCAACTACCTCATTTCAGGTGTAGTTATGCAAGATTGGATGAAGATTCATAGGGACAAATTCTTATCAACAATCCATTTCTACCAATGGGAAGATCCTCTCTTATTTAGGGAAGGAGCATAATGCATTTGGCGGAGGTGTATACCTCAGGAGGAGCATGTGTCCTTGAGCATTGTCACTCGCTCGCATCTGGTGGACATCACTCTGGAGACAAAACAATAACAAAAATACTTCAATTTGGTCTCTGGTAGACCATGCTATTCAAGGATGCAGCAAACTTCGGCAAACGATGCACTGACTGTCAGAAAATAAAAGGCACCCTCACAATGAAAGATTCCATGCTCATAAAGATCATTTAGATAGCAGATGTATTCCTTGCTTGGGGCATCGATTTCATGGGACCTTTTCCCAACAATCAGGGATATGAGCACATCCTTCTTGTCGTTAATTACGTGAGTCGCTGGGTTGAAGCTATCCCCGCTCGAGTCGCTGACAGTCGTACAATATGTCGCTTTCTTAGGGAAAACATTATCTCGTGGTTCGGGGTTCCTAAGATTTTGATACCATACGAGGGTAGCCACTTCATAAATAAAGAGGTCAAGAAATTAATGAAGGAATATGGCATCGAGCATCAAGTCGCATGTCCATATCATGTGCAGACCAATGGCATGGTAGACCTGTCAAACAGAGAGATCAACAAAATCCTCCAGAAGCTTGTGAAGCCGAACAAAAGAATCGGTCCCAACTCTTATACTCCGACCACGGGCATATCGAACCGCTTACAAGTCTCCCTTGGGCATGTCGCCCTATCGTCTTGTATAAGGGAAACCATGCCATCTGCATGTGGAATTAATTCACAAATCCTTATGGGCAATCAATATGTGCAATATGGACTAACAAAGAAGTAGTCAGAAAAGAAAAGATTATCTAAACAAACTCCTGGAATTCCGAGCCTATGCATACGATAACGCATTAATGTACAAGGAGAAGGTAAAACACTGTCATGACCAGCACATCAGATGAAAGACCTATAATGCTGGACAGAAAGTGTGGTTGTTTGATGCAAAGTTAAAGAGCATCACGGGCAAACTAAAAAGCAAATGGATAGGGCCATTTCAAGTTTGAGAAGTGTGTGATAATGGAAGTATTGAAATATCAAAATTGTCTCCTGACGCACAACCATTCGTCGTCAATGGTCAGTTACTGAAGCCCTAACTTGAGCATGATACTTTCTTGGCCGTTGTCTACTCAATTCAAGTACTGTGCTCTGATGATACATCCACAGTACGAGAAGCATCAAAAGATTCAGATAATGCACCACAAAAACTATTCCTTTAATCTTTCAGCTTTTCTTCTTTCCATTTCCAGCTTTCGTTCTCTATAAAAAAATCAGGTGTAGCGCTCCTTCTGGTCAGTTTTTTATATATAGAGCGCACTTTATCCTAATTATAAGGGGGGTACACCCTGATAAGCTTCACTGTTTGATCCTCTCCATTGTCTCCTCCTCTAGCCTATACTTAGGGCTCTCTTTACCCTAAGTATGGGGGGACACAATCTGAGTATGATCTGTTCATTCTCACCCTTGACCATCCTTGCCTTGTGTACAGTCTTTTGTACTTAGGATTATTTCATCCAAAGTATAGGGGGGACGGTTAACTTCCCACTCATTTACTCATACCCTTGTTCCCTTATTCTTTAGACTTTTCTATACTAAGTCTGAGTTAGGTCTTCTCTTTTTCTCTTTCATCTATGAGGACGTAGCTTGAGCTAAGTATAGGGGGTCGTATATACTATGTATATACTATAAGACATAACTCGTACTTTTGTATTTTAAATAATAGTTATGGCTAAAAATAATGTTAAATTTATTAAAATCTTCTAATAAAAAATATTTATAGCTCCTCAAACTCTTTTTGTACATTCTGATTAATAAATCAAGCAAAAATACTTTTGCAAGATGTTTGAAAAATACATTGAAAACCTTTTACAAAAAATATTATGAAAACTGTTTGGAAAATATTTTGTAAGATATGTTCAACTTTGTCAAAATATTTTGTTTGCAAAATTTAATTTTCTTTGCATGAAATAAAAATATTTGAAAAATGATTTGCAAATTGTTTGAAAGATGGTTGCAAAAATATTAGAAAATTTTATATATACTCTTTGAAAAACCTTTGCAAAATGATTTTCAAATGCATGTAAATGTTTCTAAAAATCGTTAATAAAAATTATGCTATACTATAGTTTTCAAACTGTTGAAAAATGATTTTCAAATAAGTTTGAGGTGAATACTCACCATATCAAATTCTTTATACATACGTCTATAAAAAGTAATCAATTACTCCTTGTAAAGCAGGTAAGAACCAAAACTCTTGTGAATAAAAAACGCATCCCCATGGAAATATTTGCACCTACTTTCTCAGCCAAAATCTTCTACTCCCAAAAATCATAAAGACATTTGCAAAACTAAAAATACCAAAAAAGCATTTGCTTAATAAAAAGCATTTCTATTCCTCAAATTCTTTTTGTATACATACTAAGTAATAAATTAGGTTAAAAATATTTTTTCAAAATAATTTGAAAAATGATTTGACCTGTTTGGATAACTTCTTATGAAATGTTTTCAACCTTTGTAAAAATATTTTGATTTGTAGAAAAATCTTTTCTTTGTGTGAAATAAAAAGGATTTGAAAACCTACTTGCAAATAATTGTGAAAGTGATTGTAAAAATATTTGGAAAAATCTATATCTACTGTTTGAAAAATCTTTGCAAAAGGGCTTTCAAAGGTTTGTAAATACTTGCAAAAATTATTTTTTACTATAGTTTTCAAAATTGTTTGCAAATAAATTTGAGAACTAAATGCATCTGTAATAAAAGAAAATGTAAATATATCCATATAAAATGAAATCCTTTACCAATTGTACATAGACACCTATAGAAATAACTTTTCAAACTTGTAAATTCTTGAATTCTTTAATTCTGAACTCTTGTAAAAAGAGGCATGATCATGTAAATAGTTGTACATACTTCTTATATTTTTATTTTAATCTTTACGTAAAAAGTTTTTTTTCAAATTCTTTTTGAAAAATTGCATTATTCTTTGTTGCATTATGCATAACATTTGCATAAGAATTCATATTCTTTTGGATTGAGCTTGATGATTGAACAAGTCCAAATAAAGTCGAAGATTGAAACTTGGTTGGACCTTACTGCACCTAACTACACTGTAACCTTATGGGAACAAGGTTTAAGGTACTTCAGGTCCATTGAGACTTAATTCTTTGAGACGCAGGGATAGGTTCAAGTCACCTCAATTGACTAACTAGAACTCTTCAAGACACACACGTGAATCTTATTGGCCATAACCAAACTTGGACACTTGCACCTTTCACTTGGCTCAACTCAATTGGAGTGGTGAGGGGGATGGATTTGCTGGTCTGAGACGTACAATGATGGAAGTGAAGGATATGGAATTATCCTTAAGCGCATCACGGAAGCGTGATCGTCGTATCAGATACGACGAAGAACGACTAGTCGTACTAGTCGTTCGATGCAACGGAATTTAAAAAAAATTATTCGATGAAACCACATGATCTGAGAACCATTCTCAGATCGTTTCATCTATAACCACAACAAGTATAATGCAATACCTCTTGAAGCGTGGTTCATCGAGTCTCTAAGAGAAGAGACCTCCTGTCTCAAGTCTGATCGTCAGTGAGACCGCTTGCGAGTGCGGGGATGAACTACGTTGTCCTCGCAATCCAAGAAGTTGATCCAAGCATGGTTTCTCCTAATCTCGTCGCATGAGATCGAACGTCTCCTTCGTGAGCGTGGCACACCAAGAAGACGGAGAACCGAAGAACGTCGAAGCGGCGGCGTGGTGGCGAGAGCGTCGATGATTCTCTCCTCTAGGGTATGGTGGACGACCACCAATATTAGAGGGAGAGAGGACTGTCGAGTATGAAGAAAGAGAGAGAGAGAGAGAGAGAGAGCTCCAAATAATTCATGTAAAGAGAGAGCATGGTATGCCTCTCTATTTATAGGGTTTTGGGATCCATGGATCTCAATCCATGTGACATAAAAAATCAATGGATGAGATTGATTTATGTCAATCCAATGGTCAAGATTGTTGTTGGTAAAACCAAAAAATTTAGGTTAAAATATATTTGACAAAATCAAATATAAATTAGTCCTAAATCAACCCAACAAATAAGGAGAGAATGTACATGGAGATTTCATCTCCATGAACCTTCCATGTGGACGGCCACCCTTTCCTATTTGGAATAGGGTGCCCCCCACTATTTCCATGGGGAGAGCAATCTCATGAATTTCATGAGATTGCACATGTCCATGGAAATCTCTCTTTATTTATTTGCAACAAATTAGTTGGGTTTTATTCTTCAAAAATAATTCACAATTATATTTGAGAATATTGCAATCTTGCCATGAAAAAATTGTGAATCATATTCACACCCAAAACAACATATAATTTACATTGTCAATTAATTACACAATGTCTATCCAATACACATAATAATTAATCAACACATATAAATTATAATTGCCTCTCTCTAATACATTATAAATCACATTTATAATATATTATGAATAATTGGATATTTCTATCCACATTATTCTTATCCACATAAATTAAATCACATTTAGTTATATTGGATAATTTCTTCATCCATCAAGATGATTAAATCACATTTAATCATGATTTCTTCATTGCTTAGATCTTATGGAATTATTCTTGAACCCTTCAAGAATAATGCAATCTCTCCGCAGATACTTGGAGATAAGGACAGGGCGATTGTATTGTTCCACGTATAGTGACATGGATATTGAGATCGCATCTCAAATCCAGATCGTAGGCCTCCCATAGATGCTTGATTAAATCAAGACCACAAATCTAATCTTCTTATTGCATCTGAATCTCATTCAGATCAATGTCCAACATTTGGAATAAGATCAGATTACTTCTATACTGAGAGGAGTCACTAAAATCCAGACCCGTTTCATCACTCCCTAGGAATGGAAACGTCATGGTTATACAATTGTTTATGATCACATCACCCTCAGGTATTCCCAATACTTGTACATCCTACATACTGGAAGACTCAGAATAAACTCGAAGTATTAAATCAATTTTATACTGTCTACTTCAGGGTTCTATCAGTAAGTTTCTCATTCGATCATTGGGAGTCGGTATCGATCATATACTTTTCAAAAGCATATATCATACCTAGGTCTTGATTATATACTTTCGAAAAGTATATATCAAACCTACAAATTCAGTCAAGCTTCCAAAGCGAGACGACCGTGCGCATGGAATTTGATTCTTCCCAATATCTCATGAGTGAGCTCATGTCTTCCGGTTTAGTAACTAAACTTGTATGATCCCTTTAAGAGATAGTATTACTCATATGCCCTTATATGCACATCAGTGCGCCGGTGTATAGACCTTTGTTAGGTCATCAACCTATTGGTCTGCCAAATGTACATACTCAGACATATCGTAACACATCTATCTCCGGTCAGAGGATGCGTGCCTATATCATGACAGCATACGATATAGGACTTTGGTTATCTCGATCTCGTTAAGCCAACTCTTTGACCTAACTAATCTGACACCTTCGAATCTCTATTCCTATGCAGAGGACCTGCATCGAGAGGTCGGTCAGATATCAGCCTAAAGAGATAAGGATTGCCATCTCCTACTCAGGCTGGAGATCATCTCTTAACAATCTTTTGACGGTGCTTGATGAGTCCTCAATCTAACTCTTTAGATATTCATCCAAGCATCAGCCTCTATGTTTCAATAGTTGAATCAACAGCTGTATGATTATTAAGATGGACATGGTACATAACCCTAATTGTACTAAGGGACCTATTATGCAAATTATTCATACTTCATTTCAGATCAGGGAATGATATTGGCAATAACATTTATTGCAAAATGGCTCGCCGTGGGCTCGCATTTCCAACAATCTCCCACTAGCACAAAGAGCCACTAATGGGATAATCATTTAATCTCACACTCATGTGACAATCATAGGCTATTTAGAAAATATCTAGATAAGCTGATCAATCACTCTGTTCCCGCGAGACTATGCCAAATCCTTTTACGACACTTGCATATCCCTAGTAACAATGCTCGCATCTAATGTGAATGTTGCATCTTATGCAACCAATACTCAATCCAGTTAGTTACAGTGTCCTTGACACTACAACTTAACAATTATCATAACCAGTATATCCATAGTCCTTATCAGAATACCTTTATTCATGGAGATCACTATCTCTTAAGGTATCCACAGTTAAGACCTTTTAGATCTCTATCTATAAAGTTTTAAGCTTTTGAAGATAAGACTTTGAGATCACTATCTCAAAAAAAATTTCATCTATGAAGATTTTGTTATTACAGCAACCAAGTGTTTTATTTCAATAGTAGGATTAGTAACAGTTTACTACTCCCACTGCATAGCAGCCATCTGGCTTTTGTACACATCTAGTACACACCCGGCTTCTCAGAACTGATGCCCAAGGGCAAGTAGTTCTAGCTATCACTTCCTCAACTCTTTGAGATATTGTCCCCTTAGATAGGTCAGTACCATATCTAAAGGGATGGAAGCCTTTCTTGGAATTTTCCATAAAATGGAATATGTCCAAGATGTACTATTAATGTGACAGTCCCAATACCCTCTTCTCTTTGCTCCTGAACAACTTCAGAACTAAGATCTAAGAGGTATCTTTGAAATCATATTTCAAGATATGGAATAGCCAGTCTATAAAACACGTGTTATTATCCATATATCATTTTAAATGATTAGGATATCATCTACATTTAGCACGATGAACACAAAGGCACTCCCACTAAGCTTCACATGGCTCATCAAAATTTTATCTGAAATCATAACAATTATAATTCCATCAAATCTTATGGTCCAACATCAAGAAGCTCATTTGAGTCCATAGATGGATTCCTTAGCTTTCACACCTTGCTTTACTCAACCATGAATCCCTGGGGCTACTTCATGTGAATATCCTCAATGAGGTATTCATAGAGGAATGCAATATTGACTTACATCTTGAAGATGCAATAGTCAAGTTGTGTAGCTAAGGTTAGCAATATTCTGATGGTTTTAAGCATGGTCACCGAAAAGCAAGTCACATCGCTAGCAATGTCTTCTCTTTCAGTGTGTAGCTCATGGCTATGAACCGTGCTTTGAAGATCTCTACCTTCTCATCAGGTTCCCTTTCTCTTGAAGATCCATTTACACCTTTACAAGTCTTACCCATATGGGTGGATCCTCGAGGGTCCATATACAACACTTGTATAGGAATTCTACTTTAGACTTTATTGCTAACATCCATCTATTCATGTTATGATCTTCAGAAGCTTCATCACATGAAGTTCAATCATTGTCAGATTTCTCTGACACATGGAATCCATCCTCAAACTCATTTGAAGAGGTATTAGTCTTTCATCTTCAATTATCGTTTTAGTTTCAAATTTCAGGAGCCTCATTATCTTCTCAAGATTAAATGAATTCCTACACTTCATTTTCATCTTGATTCTCAAGAGTCTCAACCTCTAAGAGTCACATTCTCAGATATGATATATTTAAGAATCTCAAGGTCATAAAGTAGGTATCCAATACCATCCTTTATTTTCCTAATGAAGCAGCACTCTCAGTGCTCAATTCCAGCTTACTTGCATGGAATTATATGTAGTCTCTACTACATATATACTTGGATACTAATAGGAATTTATGCTAAAATTTCATCATTGATTTGAATTATGTCACACATGATCCAATATTATCTCCCTACAACTCTATTGAGTTTAGGTTCATTAGGAGGAGTGAGATAGGAATGATATTCCTTCTCCATAAGGTATATTATGAATTCATCTAATAGGTACTGATTACCTAGATTAGACCAAATTCATTTCCATTTTCCTTCAGAATTTGGTTTCAAACCATAATTATGAAATCTTTGAACATTTCAAAGGTTTCTAAAGGGAAGAAATCTTATATCATACATAATCATCAACAGATATCACATATCCATAATGTTTACTATGATATAGATGATCCGCATACATCAATATGTATGAGATCATGAATACCTTGACATCTTACACCATTCCCGAGAAGGGTGTATTGGACATTTTACTTTGAATACAATATTTATAAGTATGTAAGTTTTGAAATTTTAGATATTCTAAAGTTTCATTTCTTATTAGTCTATCGATCAAATCAATAGACAAATGTCCAAGGCTTGATGCTAGATCATTGTCAAATGATCTTCATCCTCCTATTGATCTTAAGGTTTAATTTCAGTATTTAGAAATGTTAATGAACCATTCATTAATTTTCTAATTTAGTGGAGTCCACTAGATCTTAGATTATTATCTGAAATATTTCCATCATAACTCTTTATGGTAGATTTATTACAGAAATGAGTGTATTCTAATGTCTTGGTCATAGAGACATTCTCTAAGACTAAGGGCTCTCCCACTGAAATTATGAAGTCTAGTGATCCAATGGAAATTGTTGCAATAATTCCATCAATGTCCATCTGGATAACTATAAACCTTAAGATCAATTTTTTTTCAGTCTTCTAAAACATATGCAACCCATTGCAAGTGTTGTTAGAAGATTGAGATACAATTATTAGACTTTATCTTATTCAGTAAGTAAGTCAATATCAATGATTTATGTAGATTATTCTAATGCTCCATCCAAGTCCTTCTCTAAGGATTCTAGACAGACTTGATAGTCGTACTATCAACACATCAATTTATTACAGTATTGGAATTCATCCAACTCTTTGGATGTCATATGGAAGTCATAGACGTACAGTCAACTCTTTGACTATACTTCTTACATGGGTCCAACCCATTCTTCCACTGCGCTCCCTTTATCTGTGAGTAACCACTGCTTAAGACTAAGGATCTCTTACGTCAAATTCAAAAGAATTCAATGTAAGATCATTTAAACATTTATACATGCTTCATTAAATTCATACAATATGAATATTATGAAGCTTCATGAATGACTAGAGTATAGATAGTAGAATGATGACACTCATCATCTACATCCATCTAAACTCTTGAAACATAGGTTCAGGTAGGTACTCAAACAATTTGAATACATCATCTCTTATAGAGCCACCATTCTGCATGATGCAGTGAACCATCTCATTCATGATAAATGTCAAGAGCACATATGTATGCCAGAATATCTTCATTAATTTTATAAGGATTATTTGACAATTACGATCATCATCGACATGTCACTTCCAAAGTACATCCGATGAGAGATCAAGACTATACAGACATACAAACCCTAGGGTTGTAGTCCAATTATCTATTTAATTGTCATTCCTCATCAGTATGAGGAGACTTGCATATTGCAACCACATACATTATGTGTCCAATTGCAAGGACAATATCTGGATCATGAGTCCAATCCATGATATTTTACTGGTTATCATTGAGTATAACATTGAGTGGGTTTAATGAAGGATTATCTGAAATAAGAAATTTGCATAAGTTTATATAAATATATATATACACATTTTACTTTGATTTAGGAATTTTTATATCGAAGTTGTCTTGCCTTGTCAACACTGAAAGTTCATTCCCTTAATCACTTTCAATGTAAGAGATATACTTACCATTATATCTCAAGCAAGATTTGGGATCTCCTTCCTTATCTTTGTTACATCCCAATAATATGAGAATCTGCAACTCGGATAAAAAGAAGCGGGAACACATTCTGCCTTGCAAGTCCAACTTGCATCTCCCAATTTGGTATTTAACACCCGAGCCCACAAACCCTAAGGCAATGTTGACCCGTCATTAATTGAACCAACCGTCAACAGGAATAGTACTCACTATGCGCAATCCAATATCGCCTCAATAATATGAGGATCCGATATTGGGGTCACTACGCATACGGCCTTACTCTTTCGAGAAGCAAAGAGCCTGATACAGATGCGCTTGCATACAGGAGTTGTTACTTCGGACAGGCGTCTCCTACATGCAATCCCTTGCGACGGAACCCTCCGCCTTGACGGGAGACCATGGATGTCACTTATGTGATCCTCCATATCATATTCAAATTTTAATTAATCATTATGAATCATATTCATTACGATTAATTCTTCCAAGGGAATTGACAACTCTATTCATAATAGAGTGTCTCAATTGGACATAATAATTTTAATCATATTAAATTAATTATCAATCCAATTCAATCAATCAAACTTGATTATTTTTACTTGAATATATATATGGTAATATCTAAAAATACATGTTAATTCGAATTTTAATAATTAGAAAATACACCTTGATTTTCTCCGGCATTATACAGTCCATACCCGCTGTCATGTCCAGTACCGACGAGAGTGGGACGGACCACATACATTGCAACCTGCAACCCCAATGCTCTCCGACTAGACACCATATCCACCTCGGGAAGACATAATGCCAGATATATCAATTTGTACTTGAGATGATCATCGGTTTTTCAACCGAAATTATACCATGTAATAATAATCAAAACATTTTTTATTATAAGGAAATTTTCTACACAAATTCCCAATCCTATTCAAGCATCAAGTTTGATGATTGTGTTTCCAATTAAGGTTCAGATCAAATCTAATAAATTAATTGGTTGAGACCAAACCAATTATGTAAATAATCATCTTCCAATATTTCACAAATATTTTTCATGATTATTTCATGAAATTAACAATTAATTTCACTAATTGACAATCACTTGGTTCTAGATTAGGACTGTAATTTTAGTAGTAACCCCTACTCACTAAAATTAACATATCATAATCAATTTAAATCCAAATTAGTCAAACTCAATTTTCAAAGATTTCCAACTTGATTTAGGGAAGAAGCCAAGTGATGTTTCATGCATTTCAAAAATTAACTCTTTAATCATGTTAAAATCTACTGTTCCCGCAACAGTGCATACATGTTCATTAAAACAACCATATCTAGAGCATACAAAATCCGATTTAGGCAAACTCAGATCCTATGGTTTCCTTATTTAATGTGGAACAAAATCCAAGTAAATAATTCGTGCTTAAAAATTCTAAACATGGCCTAAATTATTTACTAAACAGATATGCGAAATCAAAAGCGATAAAAACTTTCGCGACCTTATCGAACCCAAGTCGTCCTCAGTTTTCGAATCATATTCAAAACTGTCAACCTAAGGCTCTAATACCACTTGAAGGATATGGAATTATCCTTAAGCGCATCACGGAAGCGTGATCATCGTATTGGATACGACGAAGAACGACTAGTCGTACTAGTTGTTCAGTGCAGCGGAATTTTAAAAAAAAAATATTCGATGAAACCACATGATCCGAGAACCATTCTCAGATCGTTTCATCTATAAACACAATGAGTATAATTCAATACCTCTTGAAGCATGTTTGATCGAGTCTCTAAGAGAAGAGACCTCCTGTCTCAAGTCCGATCATCGGTCAGACCGCTTGCGAGCGCGGGGATGAACCGCGTTGTCCTTGCAATCCAAGAAGTTGATCCAAGCATGGTTGCTCCTGATCACGTCGCACGAGATCGAACGTCTCCTTCGTGAGCGTGGCACGCCAAGAAGACAGAGAACTGGAGAACGTCGAAGCGGCGGCATGGTGGTGAGAGCGTCGACGATTCTCTCCTCTAGGGTATGGTAGACGGACACCAATATTAGAGGGAGAGAGGGTTGTCGAGTATGAAGAGAGAGAGAGAGAGCTCCAAATAATTCATGTAAAAAGAGAGCATGGTATGCCTCTCTATTTATAGGGTTTTGGGATCCATGGATCTCAATCCATGTTACATATAAAATCAATGGATGAGATTGATTTATGTCAATCCAATGGTCAAGATTATTGTTTGTAAAACCAACAAATTTAGGTTAAAATATATTTGACAAAATCAAATATAAATTAGTCCTAAATCAACCCAACAAATAAGGAGAGAATGTACATGGAGATTTCGTCTCCATGCACCTTCCATGTTGACGGCCACCCTTTCCTATTTGAAATAGGGTGCCGCCCACTATTTCCATGGGGAGAGCAATCTCATGAATTTCATGAGATTGCATATCTCCATGGAAATCTCTCTTTATTTATTTGCAACAAATTAGTTGGGTTTTATTCTTAAAAAATAATTCACAATTATATTTGAGAATATTGCAATCTTGCCATGGAAAAATTGTGAATCATATTCACAACCCAAAACAACATATAATTTACATTGTCAATTAATTACACAATGTGTATCCAATACACATAATAATTAATCAACACATATAAATTATAATTGGCTCTCTCTAATATATTATAAATCACATTTATAATATATTATGAATAATTGGATATTTCTATCCACATTATTCTTATCCACATAAATTAAATCACATTTAGTTATATTGGATAATTTCTTCATACATCAAGATGATTAAATCACATTTAATCATGATTTCTTCATTGCTTAGATCTTGTGGAATTATTCTTGAACCCTTCAAGAATAATGCAATCTCTACGCAGATACTTGGAGATAAGGACAGGGCGATTGTATTGTTCCACATATAGTGACATGGATGTTGAGATCGCATCTCAAATCCAGATCATAAGCCTCCCATAGATGCTTTATTAAATCAAGACCGCAAATCTAGTCTTCTTATTGCATCTGAATGTCATTCAGATCAATGTCTAACATTTGGACTAAGATCAGATTAATTCTCTACTGAGAGGAGTCACTAAAATCCAGACCCGTTTCATCACTCCCTAGGAATGGAAGCGTCATGGTTATACAATCGTTTATGATCACATCACCCTCAGGTATTCCCAATACTTGTACATCCTGCATACTGGAAGACTCAGAATAAACCCGAAATATTAGATCAATTTTATACTGTCTACTTCAGGGTTCTATCAGTAAGTTTCTCATTCGATCGTTGGGAGTCGGTATCGATCATATACTTTCCAAAAGCATATATCATACCTAGGTCTTGATCATATACTTTCCAAAAGTATATATCAAACCTACAAATTCAGTCAAGCTTCCAAAGCGAGACGACCATGCGCATGGAATTTTGTTCTTCCCCTTTTCTCATGAGTGAGCTCATGTCTTCTGGTTCAGTAACTGAACCTGTACGATCCCTTTGAGAGATCGTATTACTCATATGCCCTTATATGCACACCAGCGCGCCGGTGTATAGACCTTGGTTAGGTCATCAACCTATTGGGCTGCCAAATGTACATACTCAGACATATAGTAACACATCTGTCTCCGGTCAGAGGATGCGTGCCTATATCAAGACAGCATACGATATAGGACTTTGGTTATCTCGATATCGTTAAGTCAACTCTTTGACCTAACTAATCTGACACCTCCGAATCTCTATTCCTATGGAGAGTACCTGCATCAAGAGGTCGGTCAGATATCAGCCTAAAGAGATAAGGATTGCCATCTCCTACTCAGGTTGGAGATCATCTCTTAACAATCTTTTGACGGTGCTTGATGAGTCCCCAATCTAACTCTTTAGATATTCATCCAAGCACCAGCCTCTATGATTCAATAGTTGAATCAACAGTTGTATGTTTATTAAGATGGCCATGGTACATAACCCTAATTTTACTAAGGGACCTATTATGCAAATTATTAATACTTCATTTCAGATCAGGGAATGATATTGGCAATAACATTTATTGCATAATGGCTCGCCGTGGGCTCGCATTTCCAACAGGAAGCATTCGTCCTCGTCTAGGGAGGGAAGTGCACCCCAACCTGGTCTAGTTTCCGTGATTTTGAATGACAGGAGAGTGTGGGTTGCAATAAAAGGTTCAAAAGAGGGATAGTCTTCTGACTCAAGAGGGGGAAAACTCCTTATGTAAATGCTTCTGGAAATAGTATTTCAAAAAAAGGAGAAAAATAGGAAAAACTCCAAAAAAGTATGTGGGACTAAAAATAAAATAAAATCCCTTCCGGAGAATGTATATATGTTGTATAGTCAATAAACAAGCTTGAGCATCAAAGTTACACCATGTGAGCCTACAACAGGATGACTTGACAACACTGGTCATGCATCCTAGGATAGGTAGTACATTGGCTACCATCCATTCTTTTCTTCACCCCCTCTTCTTGAGTTGGATGCCACTTGAATTTAGAAGGGAATACCCCACTCATTGAGGACAGAGTGATGGATTGGAGAATCATTGGGTTGTCATTCTGGAGAAGTTAGTTCCTTCGTCATTTCAGTTGGGGAGAGCCACTATCACTTAAATTGTACAAGTCAGCATAGTCATAAGGGTTTGTGTATGATGTAGGGTAGTTCTGACGTGGCTATTGAGGTTGTTTGAACCGATTTCTGTGACTCTTAAAGGCTGTTGTGTTTTAAATTTGGTTCTCGACCAGGTTCCACACACATTTTCACAACAAGGTATAACCTGAGCTCCAAACTTTGGATTTGTAAAGATAAAATTAAAGACTGAAAGTAATTCTATCTATTCTTTCTTTTTCTTTTATTCTTTATTCTTTTTGCATTTATTGCATAAGTGTTTGCTGGGAACTATCAAAGGAATGTATAGGGTGGTGATGAATCTCCATTTCAGGCTAGGAAGTTGAAGCTAGGTCCTCTCTCCCTCCTTTTGATTCTCACTGAAAGAGTGCATTTCTAACTAACTTTCCTCAAGTGGTTGCCCCCTTTTTTAATATAGTTTCTAGTTGGATGATTGAAGTCAAGTCAAAAACTAAGTCGAATCTCATCACCTTTATTCTATCATATTGGCCTTAAAAATCCTAGCTAATACATGGAGACAACATTAATTTGTATAAAATAACACTCATAATTTATTGCATTTATTCTGTAAATAATATGGTTTTAATGCAAAAATTATAGAATAAATAGAAGAAAATAAAAAGAATAAAATGTTGAAGATATTTTATGACCCTAAACCCTGAGATCGAGTCAAGGATTGAGTTGGTAGACAAGGAATAAATGTAGGGGGAGATAAGGGCCAAACATAGAATAAAAATGCTATTTATTTATTAATTGTTTATGTATTTTTGTACCTATTTTATTATTTATTATTTATTCATTAAATAAATAAACTTTGTACATAAAAGTTGTAAATATTAATATAAATTAAAATACCAAATTGAGTTTGAACAAAAATAATACACAGTGTTCATTTTATACATAAAATAAAAAGCAAAAAACCCAACTTCCTAAACCCATATCTTTCAAATAAGAAATGAAAACATATCAAAATCACTCTATTGTATATAACTTTTCACAAGCTATTTAATGGAGGTAGTTTCATATTTTTTGGAATTACTCTGTGAAAGTTAGGTTTTTGACCCACATTGTATAGTAGACCCAATTAAAATATTCATTTTATTTACCCTTCACATTTTTATAAATTTATATTTTTATAATTTGATAATAATTATTCATAACAATATGTGCACATTAAATTAAAATCAAAAAGAAAATGCAAAATAAAATAAGTTTATGTCACCACATTGGTAAAATACCTATGTTCTTGCTTGTATATAAATAAAAATGGATTTCAATCTTTTATTCTTTATTCATTTATATTTCTATAAAATTGTAAATATTATCTATATTTTATTAAAATTATAAATCCAAAATAAAACTCAATAAATATATTAAAATAAAAAGGTGTATATAAAGCATAGGTAAAATACCTATAACTATACCTACAAAGTATACAAATCTATTTATTTAAGTGTACAAATTACATCATAAAAATATTATGAAAATATATTTATAGTCATAAAAATAAGTTATAAATATATAAAATAAAAGAATAAAATAATAAAATAAAATATACAAAATAAAAATGTTCAAAATGTAGGCAAATATACCTATAAATACACAATTAAAAGTTACTAGAAAGCCAAATAAATAAATAATAATAATAATAAAATACGAAATAAAATAATAAATATTTTTTATAACAAAAAATAAATAAAATCAAATTTTTATTTAATTAAATAAGAATTAAACCGTAGTTTTGTCCTTTAGCGGGTCCAGCTGGACCAATCAGGTCCTTTCATTTGTTGACCCCCGGTAAACTATCCCCCGGATCTACAACTCGTTAGGATCTATATTTTCCCATGATTTCCTCCCTTTTTCCCGACTGCTCCATCCATCCATCCATCGTGGTCGATTCCTTTGGCAAAAATGACCATTGATTATTGTAAGTACACGCCATCTACTTGGATCTCTTGTAGATACGCTCGAATCATCGCAATCGTTCGGTCAATAAGGGTGTCCACCTTGGTCTATAAATAAAGCCTTCATCCTCCATTGATTTTTTGTCACCATTACGAGTCTTGGAGCTCTGGTGTCGAGTCTAGTCAAGTTCCTTGTGACAGGAGGAACTTCTTCGAGGTTGGGTCGAGCTCCAGGAGAATGGGGTGTACCCACGACCGCCCGCTCCGGAGACCCTGATCCATGGGCGATCCCCATGTATAAGAGCTATGTTTATCATTTATTTTAATTGCATTTAGTCCTAGCTTTCATTTAAAATTCTTAGTTTAGGTTTTAGCTAAGTAAAATAGGGTTATTGGCGAACCTTAGTTCCTCGGAGTTGAGTTCCGACAAGCTATTCTATGCATAGACATTCACTCACCGCCATTCAGATGACATACATCTCGCTCCTTGTTGCCTTCTGAATGCCCTGCACCTCGTCGTTCACCTATATCGATCCCCGATTTGGATATCAACTTCTCCACCTCTACCGCTCGCTGGAGAAGCTTCGCTTGCTCCACCTTTCACCCCATTTTGACCAATAAGACTCCCAGGACTTTCGTAGTGTTGTGCTTTTATCCTCTTGGACATGTGAGGGTCGACATTCGAAGGAAAAAGAGGTACATGGAGCCCGCGTTCTTCCCCGAGCTTGCTAGCCTCCATTTTGGCTCCAGCCTACCTCCTGAAGCTGCCAAGTGGCGTGGAGGACCAGCAGGAACGTCGAGAGCCCCTTGGCGGACGGAATGGAGGTCGGAGAATCCAGCACGTTCAAATCAAAGCTCGCCCCAGGTAGGTTTATTCCCAGATCTTTCAACCATCGCCTCCGTCGTCCAATCAAGATCCGTGCTCCAGATCTTGCAACAATCGTTGGATCAAGCCCTGTCATCACCATTCGATCGCGCATAGCGATCTAATCTTGGCTTCCAACGTGAAGTGTTATCGCGCAATGAGGATGCGATGTGTGTCAAGTGAATCTCATTTCATCATCCGTCCCCCTCTAAATGGGGTAAATTGCACATTCTCACCCTTTTTTTGTTGTAGTTACTATTTAGTCATGTAAATCAAAAGTCATGTTTAAAATAAATTGGTGATTTTACAAAAAAGACCTTTGTTTAGTTCATTTACATTTTGGTCCAGTCCAACTCAGCTCACGTGTCGTCCCAAGTGAGCTGGGCAAATATCAGAAAGGCCCTGGTGACTTTTAGTAGTTGTAAAATAGGCTATAAACATTAAATAAACGTTGTATTAAGTTGGGTTATTTGTACTTTTGCCCTTGTCATTTATTTTTATTGCAAAAATGCCCTTGCCCCAGGACTTTTTTCTTGTTGTTCTTTCTCTATTTATTAAAAATACCTATTGTGCTCAAAAAAATATATAAAAATAGGGACAAATTCTTTATGTCACATGTATCCACGTCCATATTTTGTTGGCAATTTTGAGCATTTTAATCATTTATTAAAAATGAAATGAAGCCTTTTTATTCCTTGTTAAAATACCAAAAAATATAAAACATCTTTAAAAATTCCAAAAAAATATATGGCATATTTTAACCTATCTTATTTACAGATAGAAAATTACTAAAAATGGAAAAATAAAAAGTCTAAAATTTAAAAACCCCAAACTCTTTTATAAAAATCTAAAAAATCCTTCAAAAATCCAAAAATATGTTTTTCTATTTTATATTTTATCTATTTAAATATTTATATATTACAATTGATCTGGGTGATTTTGGAACTTATTCACTGTTATTTTAAAATCCAAATTAGCTTGGGTAATTATTTAATCCCTTGTTTGGGACATTTTTATTTTAAAAATTCCATAAAAATTAGCAAAATTCCAAAAAAATAACAAAAATTTTTTGAAAATATAAAAACACTAAAATATTATTTCTCCAGTATTTTGACTACTTCTACATATATATATATGCATCTATATATATCTTATATTGTATTTATACATATACATATATACACATATATTATATCTAAATGAAAGAGAAATAAAAAATTTTAAAAAATATAAAAAATACAAAAATATAACATAAAAAACCATTATAAAAGTAAAAAACGACAAAATGATCTATGTATATACATGATGAATGACTTGGTTGTACATAAATAACCATAGGCTACATGTTTTGCTCTCTGTTGTTTGACCTCTACATGCTTATTCACTATGCATTTTTATGGTTGAGATAATAATTTTTAACCTCAATTGTGCTATTCATTACCTTTATTTTATATCGTGGGTTAATTACTGATTAACCCGGGTTTTGTGAGTGGTCGCTTCAACGGTATCGTGGTCTTGCCTTGTATAGACTACTTTAGACCCTTGTAAAATCTATGTTATCAGGAGTTGAGGTTCGGCCGAGATAGGATAAGAGAGGAAGAGAGTGGGGGCTGAGGGATAGAGTGAGGCGAGTGTGTCTGGAGGTTGGAATGGCGGAGGAGATGATAAGGGAGTTCCTTCTAAGGTTTGTCGTGTTGTGTTCACAATCAAAAAAGGGGGAGAAATAAGAGGAAGGGGAAAAGAACTGGAGGCTGACCAGTGTAGTCACCTCTCCTTGTGAAGCCGGTCAGTCTAGACAAAGTCTCCACCAAGATATGCAAGTTTTCTTGAAGCTTGGACCTTTTTGGTCAAATATTTATTTGGTAGTTGGCTTCTTTTGTTTTTACTTTTTGTAGCTCTGCGTGGATCTTATTGTTCCACTACAGATATGGACTAGTTTTTTCTGTACATGCTTTGGGGTCATAGAAAAAATTGTGCCCATTCATCCATCCCTCATCTGAAGCTTTATTATAACATGTACTCCGATCTTTAGATGTCTATGCTACCAAAAAAGAAACTCACACATTCTTCCAACCCCCGTCTGAGTTGAGATAAGTGCATAGTGCGAGAGTACAGATTAACTCCCTATTCAGAAGTTATACCCAGAATTAGGATACCATGTTAGATACTAAGACACAAAGTCTGCACATTATCATGTGGAACTCGAAGAATTAAGTGAGAGATCTAAAGCTTCTAAAATCCTCTTTCTTGATGAAGTTCCTCTGGAAAATAGGTAGATTAAGGCCAAGTCAAGACCACTCTCCACTTCTATTCATAACTCAATTCAGAACCCAAAACTTTCCATGTTGCATATGCTAGATATGCAATGAAATGTAGAGGTTATTAAATGGATATGAGGTACAGGATGATTTTATTCTCATTTTTTGTATGAATGCAAGGATGATATGCAAGAGTAAATAAGATTTTTTTATTTTTACCAATTTTACCCATCCCATAATTATTTCATAATAAATACAAAAATATGTGAAAGTACGAGCTATGGATAAAGTATATATGTAATATACACATGCCCACCTATACTTAGCATGTGTTACATCCTCAGAGCACAAGAAGTGAGGAAAAGACATAGCTTCTACTAAGTGTGGGAGAGTAAAAAACAAAAGAAGTATAGAAGTAGATCACCCCCCATACTTAGGCTATGGACAACCTAAGTGTAGAAGAAGAGCAAAAAAATGGGTAGGTCAAGGAAATAGGGGAAATGGGTGAATATATACAGGGTGGGCATCGATCCCCCTCTATAATTAGACTTTGGTTAGCCTAAATATATGACAAGAGTGAGTGTGAGGACCAATGAGATCTGAAGAATATACAGATTGAGTGGAGAATGTGTAATATAATAATGAGAAAATACAGATGGCATAGGTCCCCCCATATTTAGGCCTTGGCCTATGTATATGAAGAAAATTTACATGGGAATCGATGGGGGATGGGGGAAGGGTAACCGATGATCAAGGAGGTTTACGGCTGATCTTTTTGAAGCATGCAGTGGAAGGGCATATTGATAGAAAGAATATGAATCAAAAGATTCCCAGCCATCATTGGAGTTGTTATCAAAAGAATAATACTTAAAGATCATGTCACTCCAACTATTCTTATTCTTGAATGTTTCCTCGGAATTCACTCAGTTTTTGGGTCAATAAGTTCTTCATCTGAATATTCAGATGAACAAGTATCATACTGGTCATAACGAATTGTTCTGGTGTATTAAATGGGACAAAGGGAATCAACCTTAGAAGAATAATAATGAGGGGCAGGGAACATTCAATGTGGCTCGACGTACGATTGCTTGTTCTGATCAGGCTCCAGATCTGCTGAACTAAATTCACTCATCACCTTATGTTCTCTAGTTCTTGAAGTATAGAGAGAGAGAGAGGAGAGTGATACACCATGAGGGGTCCAGGGGGAACACCTCAAGGAATCTACTCTCAACTTATTCTCACTAGATAACCGACTAGAGTAGGAACAACCATGATTTTGGAAAGGTCGATTTGGTCATGGTTGTCTCCTTTGAAGGTCCGAGGTGTAGTTAGTGTGAGGTGCTGACCATAAGTTTCTTATCAGATGATTCTCCAAATAGATTGTAATACTCTTGTAGGGTCAGTCCACGTCCCAAGTAGGTGTTGGTGCTCTCAGTTGGCTTTGCATGTGTGGACTCAAGGAGATCCGAAATTAGTGTGTTCGGGTGTGATGAATCTGATGTGTCATGATTGATTTCATTCACCTTTGTAGCATCGGCAATCATCTCATTAGGTGTCTCTCCTTCGTTTGTGTCTGTGATAAGTGGAGAGGTCTGGATGTGTGAGTGTTCTTCTATGTTACGACTTTCAGTTTCTTGTTTGGTTGTCTCAGGTTCCGGTGTGTCCTTGAGTATTTGATCGATTTGGTTTGGGTTCGAGAATATGATGTCTTGAGTCTCACAGGCAATAGTTGCTCTAGCAGAAGCTAAAAATAACATTCCCAAAATAATGGGAGACTCATATAGATCTCCTCGATGTTCAATGTCTAGGACATTGAATTCCACTCTATGTGCGACACCTTTGAAAGTAACGTCGATAGAAAAAATTCCTCTCGATCTTTTTTAGATCGGTCAGGAAATTGAATGATTATTCAGGTCTTTCTAAGTGGTCCGAGTTCTAGTTGGTCAAACACAGACTTTGGAAGGATGTTCAGGGTAGAATCATCTTCAATCCGAAAAATATTAAACTCAATATTCTCTATTTTACAAGTCACCTTGGTCAATTATTTAACTTTACGAGTCTAGCTTGTCTGGATCAACACCATTGAACTGGCCACAGTAATTAAATGATATTCAGTTCAAGATCTTTTCTTTCCTGTCTTCTTAGGTGATAATCGACTCTTCACAAATCTCTGAAGATCGGGTACATACTGTTGGAAATGCGAGCCCACGGCGAGCCATTATGCAATAAATGTTATTGCAATTCACTCCTTAATCTGAAATGAAGAATACATAATTTGCATAATAGGTCCCTTAGTACAATTAGGGTTATGTACCATGGCCATCTTGATGATCATACAGCTGTTGATTCAACTATAGAATCATAGAGGCTGGTGCTTGGATGAATATCTAAAGAGTTAGATTGAGGACTCATCAAGCACCGACAGATGATTGTTAAGAGATGATCTCCAACCTGAGAAGGAGATGGCAATCCTTTTCTCTAAAGGTTGATATCTGACCGACCTCTTGATGCAGGTCCTCTGCATAGGAATAGAGATTCGGAGGTGTCAGATTAGTTAGGTCAAAGAGTTGACTTAACGAGATCGAGATAACCAAAGTCCTATATCGTATGCTGTCACGATATAGGCACACATCCTCTGACCGGAGACAGATGTGTTACTATATGTCTGAGTATGTACATTTGGCAGACCAATAGGTTGATGACCTAATCAAGGTCTATACACCGGCGCGCTGGTATGCATATAAGGGCATATGAGTAATACGATCTCTCAAAGGGATCATACAGGTTCAGTTACTGAACCGGAAGACATGAGCTCACTCATGAGATATTGGGAAGAATCAAATTTCGTGCGCACGGTCGTCTCGCTTTGGAAGCTTGACTGAATTTGTAGGTTTGATATATACTTTTGGAAAGTATATGATCAAGACCTAGGTATGATATATGCTTTTGGAAAGTATATGATCGATACCGACTACCAATGATCGAATGAGAAACTTACTGATAAAACCATGAAGTAGACAGTATAAAGTTGATCCAATACTTCGGGTTTAGTCTGAGTCTTCCATTATGCAGGATGTACAGGTATTGGGAATACCTGAGGGTGATGTGATCATAAACGATTGTATAACCATGACGCTTCCATTCCTAGGGAGTGATGAAACGGGTCTGGATTTTAGTGACTCCTCTCAGTAGAGAAGTGATCTGATCTTGGTCCAAGTGTTGGACATTGATCTGAATGTGATTCAGATACAATGAGAAGATTAGATTTACGGTCTTGATTTAATCAAGCATCTATGGGAGGCCCGCGATCTGGATTTGAGATACGATCTCAATATCCATGTCACTATACGTGGAAAAATACAATCGCCATGTCCTTATCTCCAAGTATCTGCGGAGAAAGCGCATTATCCTTGAAGGAGTTCATGGATAATTCTATTGTTGATTTATGTATCCGAGCATTGAGAAAATGGATAATTAAATGTGATTTAATTATCATGAGTAATATGAATTTGATTCATATTATAAAGAGAGTTATCTGAGATAATTAAATGTGATTTGATTATCAAAATGTGAATAATGTGAATGTGATTCATATTATTTGAGAACAAGAGAATAAAGATCCAAGAAGATTAAATGTGATTTAATTATCATGGATATGAATAATGTGGATAGCAATATCCATATTACTCATATATATTATAAATGTGATTTATAATATATAAGAGAGAGCTATTTGTGATTTACATTTGTTAATTAAATGTTAATGTGAATTGGATTCACATTGGACAATGAATTGAAAATGTAATTTACATTTTGTTTTGGGTTGTGAATATGATTCACAAATTTCCAATGGCATGATTGCAATGTTCACAAAATAAATTGGATTTATTTTTGTGAAATAATTTGCAACAAATGTTGTTGCAAATATTGGAGAGAATCATGAGATAATGTAATCTCATGTAATAAGAAAAAGGAAGCTCCCTTCCTAATGAGGAGAGGGGACGGCCACAATTCCATAAGGAATGTGGTGGCCGTCCACCCTCCTTATGGAAGGAGGCTTGCCTCCTTTCCTATCTCTCCAATGGAGATTGATTTGATATAAATCAAATTATATTTAATATATATTTAATTTTTATTAAATTAATTGTTGTTGTGTTTTTAGCAACAAATCATGACCATTGAAAGAAACACAAATTAATGTGGACCATTGGATTTGTGTTGACACATGGATTGAGATCCATGGATCCCAAAACCCTATAAAAGGAGAGGCACCCCATTGCTCTTCTTTGCACATAAGTGAGGCAACAAGTCTCTCTCTCTCTTTCTTTCTCTTTCTCTCCCTCTCATGGCCGTCCACCATGGATGCCCTAGAGAGGCTCTCCATCTCCGCGGCACCGTCGTTACGCTGCCCGATGTTTCGCTCGTGGAACTCCGTCTACTTCGGCATGCCTTGCTCGTGAAGAAGACGTCGGATCTCGTTGTCGAGATCAGGAGATCCACTGCTTGGATCATCAACATGGATTGCGAGAAGCACGCGGTTCATCCCCGCGCTCGCAAGCGTCTCCTCCGACGGATCGGACTTGAGACAGGAGGTCTCTTCGTTTAGAGACTTGATCGCAACCACGGTTCAAGAGGTAAACCTAATACTTGGTTGTGGTTTAGACGAAATGATCCGAGAAGTGTTCTTGGATCATGTGGTTTCGTCACATGAAAAATTTTAATTTCCGCTGCATAGAACAACTAGTGCGACTAGTCGTTCTTCGTCGTATTCGATACGACGATCACGCTTCCGTGATGCGCTTGAGGATCTAACCATATCCTTCACATACCCTATGGCCTTGATTAATTGAAGTTCTAAGATCAGACTTTACAAAACACTCTCATATTGATGTTGTTTGAATTTTCTTGTTTTCTAAATTTTTTAATTTTTTAATAGAGTCAGTAGGGTGGTCAATGGACTGGTCAGGTGTGTGTGGTGTTTGTATGGTGGAATTAGGAACATGTTGTGATTCGAGTTCACTCTGTGATCTTATCAATTCCTCTTGGTTGGTTATCATGTCTTTTGTTATTTGGATGACATTATCAAATTGTTATGTCAAAACCTTGATTCTCTTATTGAGCTATGTCATCTACTGTCGCCTCATGACTCGGAGATGAGTTACTATGCTCGGTATGCTATGGCGTTGACATTTTTTCCTAAATCGAGAAGTAGTCAGTCTCTGTGATCAGGGTCTGATCATGAGTCTTATTTCCTTGCTTTAGGTGTCATCTGTGTGGTCAAAGGAAAAGTGATCATACTCGGGCCGTGAGTCATCCCGAGTAGAGGATGGTTCAAACTGTGAATTCTTATGCATAATTAGGAATAGTGTCCCTCTATCAAAGTCAGTTACCCATGTATTTATTCTAGAATCCGCTTACTCCATTGTGTCTACATAGTATGTGTTCGGTTATGTGAGTTGTTCGTATGTGTTCAGTTTCACGATCTATTCGTGTCTCGAAGTTTCAAACAAGGGTGGGTGGAAAGAATAATGGCTGGGGAGGAACTACCTCAAAGATAGGGTTCCTCTAAAAAGAAAGTGGATATGAAAATTGGGAATTTGTCATGTGAGCGTGAACCACAAAGTCTGGGTATGAATGCCAATATTCTGACATATTCGAAGATAATGGTAAAGATTGAATTGTGAAACCATGATCTATGTGTGCAAGTGCACTATGACACAATTCAATAGGCAATGCAAACCTCAAAATTCACCAACTCAACACAGTGAAGGCCACAAAAGTTCGACCAAATTATCTTGTTTGTTTTAGTTGGTGATAAATACAATTTTTTGAAAGAGTTAACGAGATGTGCCGGTATTTCCTTGAATACTGGCCCGATTCTTACGACTAGTTGCACCCACTTTCAACCAGTATGGGAGTAAGTACGAAACGTATAAATACGATTACATGTTATTTGAGGATGGATCCATATATAGTGTATCCTCTAAACCACCTACTCTGCTAAGGAAATTCAGACCATTTATCGGCTACCCGTAGACCCTAACTAAGAAGTAGCTAATCGTTTTTGTAGAATCAGTAGTCAACCTGAAAATCTTAGCTTGGCTCTATCCTATTGTTTATCTCTCTTTCACTTAGAACAATCAATGAATACAAGGATGGGGTTTCTCTCTTGCAAAAATTCATGATTTATAGGTTTAATTAAGTCAGCTTTAGTAGTCCCAATTCTAAGTTGGTTATCATTTTTAAGTTGAGTGGAGATCAATACACGTCTACACATGGTTTTCAATGTCTTTTATTCCTATGTGATTGAAATTTGAGGGAGAATTAAAAAAGCTATGCAGTGGGAAACACAATGATGAATGTTGAGTCAGAGATACTTACAATGCTTCCTCGAAATCTCTATTTAATGTGCTAAATAGAATTGAAAATAAATCTAATGCATGCATGGGAAATCACACCTAGAAGATGAATGTCTATTAACGAGTGATAGAACAATTTAATTTAGCTAAATGAAAATCAATCTAGTGTGTATAATTAAGTGTGGTATGGTCCTAATCCTACGAGCACAAAATATTCCAGTATCTCTAACAACCGTGGTGCAAATCTAGGACTACGAACCACTCAAGTCGGACCCCATCCTCACCGAAGAGTGAAACTGGTCCGAGACACTACAGAAAAATTCCAGTCTCTTTACACACATGAGAACCCGGTAGGGAATTACTAGAATTGATTAATTACAAATTAAAAAATACGAGCACTCTCTCTCCAAAAATAAATTCTTCGTGTGTTCGGTCATTTCGAGTTGCGTAAGCTTCCAAGAAAATCGCTCCAAGTCCACCGAGTACCTCACATGAAAAATGAAAGATCAAATATTAGAGAGATGTTCACAGAAAAATATATAGAAATAAATAAAAATGCTGAAAAAATAGAGAAATAAATACAAGAAAATCGGGGGTTAGACTGTTCGATAGTAGAAAACATAAAAACTTGATTTTTTTAAAAAAATAAACTAAGTCATGCCTTCCCAGCAATGATGCCATAAAAAGAACCCTAAAAAGACCTTTTTTAATTATGTAGAATTAACATTAAATTTGTTTACAGTCAGGCAAATCCAAGTTAATAAAAAACGACTTAATTAACATGTTTATTAAAAGTAAGCAATCAATTTAATTTTTTACTTTGGTCGAACTTAGGGAGGTAACTGCCTCTTCAGGTCAATTATTAAGCGATCTAGAGGTTATGTTTTAAAGGAAGAAATTTTTATATTTTTATGCAAATAATAAAGGAAATGCAAATATGGCAAAGTTTACAGTCTAAAATGCACATTTCGATCAAATTAAGCCCTAAAATCCTTAAACTTGGCAAGAATGTGAAATATGATGAAATAAATGCATTGTAATATTTTTGGAATTTTGGAAACAAAATCAATATTTTATGAATCAATGAATGTAGACAGTAAGATTTTCTATAATTAATTATAATAGATATTAAATCTATTTATTCTCAGGAAATAAAATTATCCAATATATACCACTAGGAGATCTACCTCAGAAAAATCCTAAACCTTAAAAATGTTGAGTTAATACCTATTAAAAAGTAATTAAGTAAATATGCAAAATGATTTTTGTAGAGCAAAATATGAATGCAAATGCAATTCTTTTTGAAACAATATGAATCGTAATTAATTCTAAAATACGTGAATTTTTTGCTATGTTTGGTGGTGTGGTTAATTATCTATGAATTTTTAATCATAGATTTGACAAAATATGCAATTTTCCACACAAGTATTAATTATTAATTAACCACGGATAATAAAAATATCATAAGCATGTCGTAATGTAGAAAATTATTGTAGACCATAATGTTATTTTTTAATGATACAAAGAAGAAAAAATAATATTTAAAATGATATAAGAAGTCACGGTTCTATGTACAATATTAGGGTTAATAATAAAATAGAATTAAACTGTAGAAGAGGGACTAAAGATTAATTACCGAGCCCTCTGGGGGGCTATTTAAAAAACTTCTAAGTGGTACATATGAAGCACGCGCCTTTGGACGGAGGTTGGGTGCTTCTATAAATTTGTGTCCTTAAGGGGTTTCTCTGCAATATTCCCACCCCCACGTGCATATCACGTGTGGGGGTAGTAATCTAGAGTAAGGTAAAAGATGGAGGGTGCTCTTGCAAACTTCTCATGCAAGCACATGCAGGTCTGAAGGAGGGGTGGTGTGTGTGGTGGAGCTCCTCCCTCGTTGGTTTTTGATGCAGGTCTGAAGGCGGATCTTGGGAGGCAAAGCAAGCAAGGGTTTCCTGATAATCCTCGATGAAACAGAGCTGCTTTGTCCTGTTGGAGATTGATGAAGATCTTTGAGAGAGGAGGGCCCTCCTTTGTTGATGTTCCTAGCAGGTGTAGACAGGAGTCGATGGGGCTTTGAAGGCGAAGGAGAAAAAAACCTTCGACAACATTACAGATGAGGGCAGAGATCATGTTGATCGTAGGCTGGAGTCAGGCCCTGGTGATGATGGTGGTGGAGGTTATCGAGGACATGGGATGGTAGTGGTGAGCACATGGTGGAGCGAAGTGGGTCGGAGGGGGGGTGATCGAAGATAAGGTGCGGTGGACAAGCAATGTAGCAGAGGAGGAAGAAGAAAATGATGGGTTTCGATAGGAGAAGGGAGTAGCATAGAATGGTTTTCGGATGCCTTGGGTATGGAAGTGGGTGGTGGATTTCTTCCCGATCTTTGCCTCAAGAGGCGATGAACCTCGGAGCTCGATATGATCAGGCCTGATGTGGTCTTCGTCGGAGAAGATAGCCCCTGTCACATGCATCTTCTTTATCTCTCTCGCTCGTGATGGCTATGGAGGATGATGTGAAGGTCATCGGTGATGGTTTAAATAGGAAGCAGGAGAAGCATAGTTTGTGGGTGAGTAGTTGGGGTTTGATAGAGATAGGATAAGAGAGGAAGAGAGCAAGGTTGTGAGGATAGAGCGAGCAGAGCACAACTGGAGGTTGGAACGACGGAGGAGAGGATAAGGGGGTTCGACGGATGCGGGTTGGTGGTTACGAAAGATTGGGGATGTGGTTGGTCAACACTAGAGGACGCAGAGAGGCAGGCGGCACTCAGCGAGGTTGTGAGAGGGAAGAAGCCAAATGTTGGGGACGCACATGCGGGGCACGTGCATTGGATGAGAGGAGAGGGAGTGTGAGTCGGTGGGTGGCACATGGATGCTTCAGGAGACGTCATATATTGCTCTAAAAAATTTTCAAAATTAAAAAAAGAAAGAAAAAAGAAGGGACCTCAGATCAAAAAGTTGTCTTCATAAAAATTGCTCGTCTCTATGAGATATACAACTTTCATGAAGGGGTCAAGAGGAAAAGAGGGCATTTTTACAAAATGATTTTTTATTGCTTTCTCTCTATATATATATATAGAGAGAGAGAGAGAGAGAGAAAACCATGTTTGGAATTTGCAAACTTTTCCTGATTTTTAAATAAGATAAAAATAAAAATACGATAAAATAAAGGACACATATTTACACATTACTCTATTTTTTTGGATTTTTATTAATTACAAAATGAATAAATAAGATAATTTGGAAAATATGAGATATTTGTACAAACTCATAAGGGACACTCAGACTCGATCAGTTTCTTTGATTTCAGACTTATATTGGATTTGGATTTTTGCGCATTTAATAAAACTTTCATCAAAGAATATAAATGAAAAAGAAATAAAAGAAAAATGGTTATGTACATAAAATATCAGGTCAAAAATGGCTAAAATACACAATACACAAAAGAGGCCTAAAATCCAAACTTTACAAATGAGCTTTATGAAATTAGTTTTGTTTTAAAGTTCTTTGATTGTATATTACTTTAAAGATGAGTAGATCGAAATTGGATATTGTATGAGAAACATATGTGTGTTTTAGTCTGTCTATTATGAAATAAGGGTTTTGTCTCACGGGCTGATTATTTCAGTTAATATTTTTTATTTTTCCTTTAATCTTGTTAGAAAAATGAACACAATGAAGTTGATTTCATGTCAATTGAGTTAGCATGATTTAATTCAAAATACATGAAGTTAGATGAAAATGTGAAGATGATTATGAATGCAATTGTGCATGCTAAATGCAGATATTAATTCCAAGTGCAAGAATGGTAAAAATGTAGAATAAATAATGAACTACATCTAATTACTCGAGAACGAGGCTCTATTTTCAACTTTTAGCATGATGAATCACGGATTCATCAATGTTCTTATTACGTATTGCTTTGAATTCTTATTCACAGTTTGAGGGTTATGGGACCCACAGGCGAATGACTTTGTTCAGAGGTGCATCGCTCTTGGGATGGAGGTACCCCAACACCTAATGTAATATGTGATACCCACTTCGAGCCATACATACTCGGGTGACAATCATCAACCTACTCTAAGGTCTTTGCACAACGAAGATCAATCGATACATGGTGTTGCTAATGTACCTCATTGTCCTATCACCACTACAGATGAGGCTCCAATCACATGTCGATTCTTGTTCCTACCCGATGGGTATCTGATGGATCCACGATTCATCATCTCAATATCTTAATCTTAGCAAAATCCCTAAGTAAAATCCCAAATAAATGTATATAAAATCAATAAATTAACAAAATGACTTTTGTAAATAAAACACACTAACTATTGTATATTAGATTGTACAAAATAAATTAACAATAAAAAGAGCCGCAAAAATAAAGGACTTTTTCACCTATAAATAGCCCAAAATTTCATTTTTTTAATAATCTCATTTTAACTCCTTTTTGGCCAATTCTTTTTCTAACTTGTTCATAAAAATGTTTAAAAATACAAAAATGCAAAAAAAATAGCTCAAGTAAATGCTCCTAGATCCCAAAGAGTCTGTAAAGTCCAACTTCCCGATCAAATTTCCACTCCGTATGAACTCCAAACTCACCACACTCCTTTTAAAGTTCAAGTTAGAAAGTTATCTATCCAATGGAAGAGGTTTCATTAAAATCGGAGCTCATTTGCAAAAGTTGGGTTTTGGGACCTAGATGTACATTGTATATTATGTATATATTCATTCTTTCTTCATTTTTATTTTATCTTTCTCAATTACTAAAAAATCCAAAAAATCATCATTGTGTTGTATTTTGTTCTAGCATTTTATTGTATTTTTCTGTTGTAAATATCTCTTATTAAAAAGATAAAAAAATATATATTAGAAAAGCAAACAAAAAATGTACATGTTGTATGTCTTCCATTATAATTCTCCACTATTTTTCTTCTTTATATTTTTTGTTGTATTTTAGTAGCCTAATTTATCTCATTATTTATTTTATTATTTAATTCCCTTTCTCTACAATAACCCCCATTCAACTCCATCATTCCATCATTTCTTCTAACTTCTAATTCAACTCCACCATCTTAATAACCTCCATTCTACTCCACCTCCATTCTAACCTCCATTTTCTATACTCCTTACTTTGTACTTGATCCATCTCTATGTGAGGAGAGCCTAGTTCCCAGAGTTGAATCGGTGACAGCGACACAACTGCGGTCGAGCGACGACAGCCCTCTCTCCAGTGAGATCCGTTGGTTTCTTGGCCAACTTCGCACCCACACCTACGAGCTGCTCGAGCTCATCGCTCGTCGACAATTCTAGCGAAGACCGTGCTCCTCGGGAGCACTCCCCAGGCGATACGCTTCCTCCGTAGGTAATTTCATTTTCATCTTTTCATCATTTTTATCTTTGTATTTTTCAGCACATCACATTCACCACCCATACACCTTCATTTGTTTATATCTTTATCACATCACCACCATCACCACATCTTCATTTTAGTTTTATTTTCTTCTACTCCCTTTTTTAAGAAAAATTAAAAAAAAAGAAAGACATAAATTACAAAAAACTTTAGTAGAACAAAAAAATTTAAAAAATCAAAAAATATAAAAAAAAAGGGGCAACAGGCCTCCCGCCACCCCCCTTCTTCCATGGGCAGGCGGCGCCACCCATCACCACCTCCTCGCCGCCCATCTCCAACACCACCGCCCCGACGCCTCCACCGAGGCTGCGTAGGTAGTGTCGCTGCCCCGATGCCTCCACCGACCCTGGGTAGGCGACATCGCTCACATGTCCTACTTCAGGTTCGGCCAAAACCTTACGGTCATCACGTGTTGAATTGGTGAAATTGAGGGTTTTAATTGTATGAGTTTACTCCGTACATTTACGTGCACCGTAGAACTAGTGCTTCATTGAAAATCGTGTTCGAATCGGTTCTTTTGACATCGAACATGATCGATTGGGGAGATATTTATTCGGACTTTGCAAATCTCTCGTTGAACCCTCCAAGAAGTATGTCTTCAATGGTCCGGACGCAACTTGGACCATCCTAGACTCATGACCCTCTTGAGTCTAGGATTACCCACTCTCAGGATGGTTACTCTCAAATCATTCCCTTTCTCTCTTCCCACCTCACTGAGGAAGACCTTTTCCTCCGTGAGAATATCTTGATTCATAAATCCTCTTCTAATCAAGAACACATTATTGATTCAGGACCTAAAGAAGACACAAGAAAAATGCCTCCAAAGAAGAAAGAAAAGGAATAAGAGAACCATGAAGACCCGATGAGAATGGTACTTGGCAGATTAGTTGCATCTGAGCAGCAACACGCACTACTATGAGCTCAGTTAGGACAGCTAAATGTTGGGTTCGAACCACCAATGGATGCGGCGTATAACCCCAGACAGTACAGAATTCAGAACTACTTGAGTCCGGCTTAACCCACTGTTGATTTTGAGTTGAAGCCTCATTTTCTGAACCTGCTGCCACACTTTGATGGGAATGCTTCTGAGGAGCCATATGCACTCCTGAGGGACTTCGAGCTCATCTGCGCTAACCTTAGACATCTTAATGTTAGCCAGGATTATATTAGGCTCACATCCCTTCCATTTTCCTTGGGTAAAAAAGATGACTATTGGGTGAAAAATCATGGAATTATCGTCACCACTTCTGCCCAGTTCAAGGACCTATTCCTGAAGAAGTTTTACCCTCTGAGTAGAACTAACATGATGAGGACGTGCATTACGAGTTTTTCCCAACTACCCCAAGAAGCCTTCTGTGATGCTTGGGAAAAATTCAAGGACATCCTGCAGAAGTGTCCCTGTCATGGACTAGATGATAATATCTTGCTCCAGTCATTCTTTACTGGTCTCAACCCTGAGATGCAAGGTTTAGTGAGCGTTGCATGTGGAGGTAGCTATACATCATGAGGATCGGATACCTTCTAGAAGGTATTCGAGCAGATGGCTGAAACTAGCCTCTCACAGATGGTCAGCACGGCCTATACATCGTCCCCCAGTTCACTCTCATTTGGAGTGGGAAAATCAGATGTAGTCAATCTTTCTCAAGACGTGATCCCTAACATGGGACTCCTTGCAGACAAGCTTACAGTAGTCGAGAAGATCGACAGGAGGATTGATGAGTTAGACCGTAGCGTTTCCAAACTTCCAAAACAGATGGAGGAGTTGACTGAGAAGGTATCTAAGATAAGGATACCCGCCATGACTGCACCCTTTGCCTCCGTATATCGAGTTCACCATACTCAGAAGCAGTTGTTGTCAGGGCAACCCCAGCCGTGGGAGCAGGACTAGTCCTATGCCCACTCTTTCCAGCAACCACCTCCATTAGCACATACAGTTCCGGAGGAGCCTCCACCAGTTTGGGTGGTGAATGGAGTATGGTATACTCAGGACCCTGCCAGGCAGGGAAGTACAGGAGACCAACAGACATATCAGCATCCCCTGACCTTTCACAACACCGCATTCACCTCCACACCACCTCCTTCACAACAGAGCCCTGGATTCCAGCCACCCCAGCATCGGCGACAACGGTATCAGCAGTATGGCCAATAGGACCACCAGGCGGGCCGGCAAGGCCTGTAATCTCAGCAGATACCCCAACAGCAGCAGTAGAGGCAGAACCCTGGCCAACATGGCTAGTCTTCCCATTCTTCTTCCTAGTCTTATACCCTTCCTTTATCGTTTGGACCCATGGATATTCAACAGTAGATACTCGACGAGCTCAGTTCCTACAAGAATGAAATTCACAACTTACAGGTGGATGTCAACCGCCTGTCTAGATGGCGAGACGAGCAGATTGCACCCTCTACCTCGATCCCAGCCCAAGTTCAGGCTAACCCCAATAGCCTGAACCGATCTATTTCTCAGCAGAACTTTGGTCAGGTATACTATTCAGCACCTCCTAGATCTGAACATGAGATTCTTTCATGTGATGAGTCTAACCACCTGTCACTCAAGAGCAGAAAGACCGTGACCGTACCTTACCAGGCGAGTGACATGATGAGGGGCATCTCTGGAGCTCTACCTGAGAAGTCTTCAGAGGACGAGGAGGAGAGGCAGCTTATTTCAGAGCCCCATCAACAACATTTGAGGATATCTACTCAGGGATCCTATAGGAGAAGGAGAACACGTATGCATCATCGGCAGCATGGATATTCTTCTGAGTATACGGAGGACCTTGCATCTCCGATTGTGGCGGATACCACTTCAGCATATATTCCACAACCTATAGTAGATAAGTCTAGATTTTGATTCCATGTTGCGTCAAAAATATTCATGTGTGAAGAACTCTGCTTCAGTTAATGCCAAGAATGATCTTTTAGTTCATGATTCAGACTCTTCATCTTCTATTTCTCTAGCTTCAATCCCTTTCCCCCATGCTCTTACGGCAGGAAAGGGCATCAAAAAGATTCAGAAAGATGACCCAGATATGGCACGATTTTGTAAAGAAAATATCACTGTAAAGGTGTCGTTTGATGAATATGTGGCTAACCATCCTGCACTCCAAAAATACCTTAAGGTAAGATGCACACCTACAAGGGTTAGCAGGAAGAAAGAGAACCAAACTATAAAGACACATGTCTTGTCAGTAGCCACAACCTATTGTCTCATGAATCAGACATTTCCAAGGAAAAGAGAGATATGGGAGCTCAGTATGTAGAGAGTTGCATTGACGACATTGTGTTTGCACGCACACTCTTGGATAACGGTTCTTCAATCAACTTACTTCCCTTAGCATTATATTAGAAATTGAAGTTGGGATCACTTCGCAAATCTAGAGATTTACTCCAATTCACAGATTGTTCAGTGAAGAGACCTAAGGGAGAAGTGAAGAATATCGTTATCTCGATTGAGGGGTAGAACTATCAAGTTGACTTCACAGTTTTGGACATGGAGACCTCCAATCATTGGAGAGAATCTCAGATCATTCTCGGACGACCCTTCCTTAGGACCGCAGGCGTAGCTTTTGATTATGGTACGGGAATGATGAAGTTCCATTCTCCAGGTGGAGAAGTGAACCTTGAGATGAAGAAAACCAAGTATCAGCGATCTAATTCAGAGAGTAGCACAGAGTACTCATCTTCAGAGGCAGATTGCATAATGATTAGCACAGTTGGGATTTGAGGACAGATTCCTTCAGGACAGAGTGAATCCCTTTCATCTGGAAAGGGCTTAGTGGATAATGCAGTTTGCCAAGTGTTGTCTGATCTTCTGAGAGATGCATCTGCATATTCCCATGATGACATAGAGATCCATCTGGATCTGTCAGTTCCATCCCCTTCGGAACGATCATGGGACATAGATGACGAGTCGGATGCGGCTTTGGCTGAACTACCGCATTTCTTTGGCGATCTGACTCCCCATACTTCTGAATTGGTGGCTAGTACTACGCAGCTTAGCCCACCTTCATGCAGCACGGAACCAGATTCAGATTCAGTTCACCCAGATTTGCTTGATGTAACCACATTGCTAGAACTGAAATCACTTCCTCCTACACTCAAGTATGCCTTTCTTACGGGACCCAAAGAGAGATATCCTGTTATCATTAGATCAGACTTGACTTTCGAACAAGAGTCTAGGTTGTTAGAAGTTTTTGAGAGGAACCACAAAGCAATAGGTTGGATAGTGTCGGATCTCGCAGGCATTAATCCCTCTCTCTTCTTGCACCACATTTTTACTGAGGATAATGTGAGACCTCCTGTGAGTTCCAAAGGAGACTTAACCCCAATCTACAGGAAGTAGTGAAGAAAGAGATTGAGAAATGGTGCAAAGCAGGGCTTATACTATTTCTGACTCCAAGTGGGTGGCCCTCCTTCACGTTTTCCCGAAGAAGTCGGGAATTCAGATGGTTACCAACGAGGAGGGAGTAGAGATTGCGACACGAGTACCTATGTCATGGCGTGTCTGTGTTGATTACATGTGCCTGAATGCCGTGACCAAGAAAGATCGCTTTCCCTTGCCTTTTATTGATCATATCTTAGAGAGACTCATAGGGAAAGAGTTCTTCTATTTTCTTGATGGGTACTCAGGCTATAATCAGGTAGCTATAGCCCCTGAGGACTAGGAAAAGACCACATTCACATGTCCATTTGGTACTTATGCTTTCAGGCACATGCCACTTGGGCTCTGCAATGCCCCAGGCACATTTCAGCGGTGCATGATAGCCATATTTGCCGAGATGGTGGGAGATTTCCTGGAAGTGTTCATGGATGACTTCTCGGTCCATGGTGATTCTTTTGATACATGTTTAGCGCACTTGGACCGAGTCCTCATGATGTGTAGAGAGGTGAATTTGGTACTCTTCTGGGAGAAGAGTCACTTTATGGTGATGGAGGGTATCATGTTGGGGCATGTCATCTCCAAAAGGGGAATGGAGGTTGATCCTGCCAAGGTAGAGGTGATCAAGAAACTAGATCCACCTACCAATGTTAAGTCAGTGCGGTCATTCTTAGGGCACGTTGGATTCTATAGGAGATTTATTCAGGATTTTTCAAAGATCACCCGCTCACTGACTGAGCTCCTAGGGAAAGACACATAGTTCATTGTAGATCACAGGTGTGTGGAGGCCTTTGAGCTCTTGAAGTGGAAGATTTTTACCTCGTCTATCCTACAAGATCCTGACTGGTATCTCTCATTTGAGATCATGACCGATGCTTCAGATTTTGCTATAGGAGCTGTGTTAGGACAACGGCGAGAGGGGATCCCATTTGCGATCCACTATGCGAGCAAAGTATTAGATCCTACACAGAAGAATTATACAGTGTCTGAAAAGGAAATGCTCACGGTAGTATGGGCCCTCGAGAAGTTCAGATCATATAGTTTGGGCTCTAAGGTGACAATTTACACGTATGACACATCTATTCGATATTTAATGGAAAAGAAGGATGCGAAGGCGCGTCTTCTTAGGTGGATTTTACTCGTCCATGAATTTGATTTGGAGATAAAAGATAAATCTGGAGTGAAGAATGTTGTGGCTAATCACCTTTCTCGGATTGAACTTAAGGATTCTCCTGATTATGAGCAGATTAGAGAGACCCTCCCAGACGAGTCAATTTATGTTATTGACTCACTCTCGTGGTATGCCAACATGGTGAACTATCTTGTCTCTAAGCAGGTTCCCCATGGTTAGACTAGGAGCAGCATTGATCGACTGAAGTCGGATTCGAGGAGATACCACTGGGACGATCCTTTCCTTTTCTTTGAAGGACCGGATTGTGTTTGGAGAAGGTGTATTCCTCAGGAGGAATACCATAGTGTCCTCACATATTGTCATTCACTTGAGGCCGAAGGACACCATTCAGGAAAGAGAACCGCTCACAAAGTACTTCAATGTGGATTGTATTGGCCGACCTCATTTAGAGATGCTATCAATTTTGTATGGTCGTGCCCGATTTGTCAAAGGATGGGAGGGACAGTTGGACAGAGAGATGGGATGCCCATGCAATCGATGATTATTTGTGATGTTTTTGATGCCCAGAGCATAGATTTTATGGGTCCCTTTCCCAACAGCCAAGGACATGAGTACATATTGTTGGCAGTGGATTATTTATCTAGGTGGGTGGAGGCTATCCCAACCCGAACCGCAGACAGCAAGATTGTCTGTAAGTTTGTGAGAGACCATATTATTGCTAGGGTCGGGGTGCCAAAAGTTTTGATATCTGATGGGTGTAGCCATTTTGTGAACCGAGATATGAGATCTTTAGCACAGAGTTACTAGTACTTACCACCCATAGTCCAACAGCATGGTAGAGGTTTTGAACAGAGAGGTGAAGAGTATTTTGCAGAAATTGGTTCGTCCTGATAGGTAGAACTGGTCTCAGCTCTTGGACCAAGTTCTGTGGGCCTATAGGACAACCTACAAGACACCATTGGGTACTTCACCATTTATAATGATCTATGGCAAGCCATGTCATTTGCCCGCAGAATTGATTCATAAATCTGAATGGCAATTAAGAAGATTAATTGGAGTTGTCACCTAGGGAAGCTTTGTCGAAACTTGAACTTGAACGAGCTCGTGGAAATCCAAAATTGGACATATGACAATAGTTTGATTTATAAGGACAAAATAAAGAGATGGCATGATCAGCACATTAGGTGCAAAGACTTTGTCCCTGGACAAAAGGTATGGTTGTTCAATGCCAGGTTGAAGATGTTCATGGGAAGCTCAAATTCAATGGACGGGTCCCTTTATTGTTAAGAAAGTGTACGAGAATGGAAGTGTAGAGATAGCTGATCTCACATATGGTGCACAATATCATGTGGTAAATGGACAATTGTTGAAGCATTTTGTAGATTCGAAAGAGCAGTTAGTCCAAGTCGAGGTCATCAACTTCATGCAGAGTGAGTACAGAGCAGATACATCATATTACTCTTCATGAAGATGCGGCATCAAAATTCAGCATCTTAGAAGATTCATTCCTCCCGTATATTCTCTCTTCTTTGTATATTCTCCAGATCACATCGGTTCTCATACTTACTCCTATCCTATACTTAGGCTGGCCAGAGCCTAAGTATAGGGGGAACCGATGCCCGTCATGTGTATATACTCATCCATTTTTTATATATTTTAGTTGTTTCTATAGAGTATTTCTAACATTACTCGTATGCGATCAATATATGTTTTACATCCGTATCTGTTTCTTAAGGATATGGTAAGATAATTTTAATATACGCCAATATCCATATCTGCATTTGTATTCTTATTCAAAAACATATAAGGATATGGTAAGACATATATCTGTATCCGTATCCGACCGTTTGCATACTTACAACTAAGCCCTCCCACTACGAGAGAAAAGATCTACACTATTGAAGTAGAAAGGAAGCAGGTTAGCAGATCGTCTGTTGTGACTGTGATTACATCAGACCTATTGTAATCCCTTTTTTTCTTTGCCTCAGTTGTTATTCGGGGGTTGTCACGACGGTAGTCGTGTGGTTAGTCGACATAGCTCCTGCGGTACGGGTCCATGCTCTCACGAGGGTGTCGATGAGTCCGCAAGTGGTGTCTCCTCATCGGTTGGGGGTGGCGGGTCCTTCTCTAGGTTGGTCAGAGGCTTCTCGGATAAGAAGAGGCAGAAGATGGAAGCTTATGGCAGTGATGAGGATCGGGAAAAGGATGGAGGTGGTATGGTGGCCTGAAGGAGGGTGGTGGTGTATTGTTGGATGCCTGGACAGCCTCCGCAAACGTGTTCGTTTCACTATTGAGCACCAACTCTCCTCGTCAGAGGAGCATGGGGGCTCGTGCGGCCTTCATGGGAGTCCTTCACAAAGGGATTGATCGTAGCGTCCAGGTGGTCCTCTACAACCGATCTTCTCAAGCCGTAAGAGTCACTGTTGTCATCACAGTCACCTGAAGCAAGGATGCGGGGAGGTGGATGGGCAGAGGTCCTTTCGCATAGGACCTTTCACTTCCTCCTTTAACCAATGGGGGAGAATATCTCTCTTAAATGCTGGATAGGAAAAATCAAAATATATATAGATTAAATTAAAAAGTGAATAGTTGGGTTCTAATTCTGTGTCGTGCGGTGAGTACAAGGTGCCAGAACATCCAATGCGGTTGTTTGGTTACTGGGATGGATGGGATAGCGTGGGTTGGGGCATCCACTTGTGAATAGTAGGTATTTGGATCGTTATGATGATTAGGAGAGGATTGGAATAAGGAATGTGATGTGGTGTCACCATGATTTGTGATAGATTTCAAACCCAAGAATGGAGGGGAATACACCGAGGTACCCTAGGATACCGTCGTAACCAAATGGGCCCAGAGAGTAGAGGAAGAGGATCCTCTGTTGTAGAGGGGATTGCACCCCTTTAAATTTTTTTGAATTTTAAATTATAAAATCCAACCTTATAGATTGAATCTTAGATTAATGATCTATATATCATCCAAATTTCTTTTAATTCCAAGATTATTTGCTATTTTATCTTAATGGTTGAATATTCGAATCTTTTTTAGATGGAGTTTAAGTTGCTTAGATCTTGACCGAATGTCTGACTATTAAGATAAAATAGAAAATAATCTCAGAATTAAGCGAAATTTGGAGAATATGTAGAACATTAATCTAAGATACTATCTATAAGGTTGGATTTTGAAATCTAAATAATAAAAAAAATAAAGGGGATTACAACACCTCTGCTGCAATCCCCTCTACAGCCGATGATCCTTCCCGAGAGTAGATGCATGGAATGTTCTTGTCGTGTCTCTTCACCTCTAGTCCATTATGGTTGAACTCCTTCATTCCGGTAAAGTTCTTGTATCATGAAGTGGGCGAAAAATATGGGTTTCGAGTTTAATATTACGATCGTTCATAGTCTGGAGGAGGCAGGGGATGGGGATGAAGATCGATTCTCAGGTGATGATGTCCCTTTGTTAATCATTGTCTAATGCTCATGCTTGTACTGAACAGTTGAATGATCAGAACAAGCTAGAAACATTGGCTTGGGAGGCACACACACACACACACACACACACACACACATATATATATATATATATATATATATGTGTGTGTGTGTGTGTGTGTGTGTGTGTGTTTCAAATGAGACATGGTCCTTCCATCCATAAGGAAGACCATCAATCCCAACCATTCGTAATTGATCTTGTAGTCAGAATTTATGGCATGCTATATTATTTATAAATTAGAAAAACCCCATTTTAATGTTTATGCATTATCTATATATAGTATGTAATCACATCAATTATCTTATCCATTAATGTCATCTTAATTATTTATTCAAATTTAGAAACCTAATTATTCTGGCATGTTGAATAATTAGGTTGTCCCCCACGCTCGTATATGGAGGTTGACGGGCATCAACCCCGCTAAGAGCTTCGACGACGTGATATACAATGAAAGCAAGACGTGGTTACATGAACATGTGGGTATCTATTTCCTAAATTTCCATGTTTCCTATCGATTCTGAGATGTTGATTATGGGTTTTGGATTGTTTCCTGATGTGGGTTTGGATGTTTTGGTATATTGTCGCCACTTATGCTTTATTTTTCTGTTTATGTGCCGCTAATCTTATTTATGTTTAGATTAGTGAGTTATTGGGATCTTTTGGTGATAATGACCTTTCTCCAAAATGTCTTGATGGAGCACAACGTTTTCTAAAGCCTGATGGTGTTTCTATCCCATCATCGTACTCTTATTGTTTATTTATTAAAAGAGTATCATTTCAAGTGATTAATTTTTTGACAAGCATGATTACTAATGTTGTTTTTTATATCCAGGTACATTAGTTTTATCCAACCACTAACTGCATCAAAACTATACAATGATCTAACAGAGTCGTGGGTCATTCTTTTGTCGTTCGAGTCAGGATGGCACCACGGAAGCCAAAAAAGCATTTGAAGAGCCCAAGCAGGACGTCATGGTTCTCGGAGAAGTTTTTCATGCAAGCAGCGATGACAACACAAAGTTCAGGATGACGGCATTTATAGCATGGTGGTGACAGTGCAAGGAGGCTTACAACCATTATACATCACTTATTTCAAGTGTATTTTACAATTTTAATGTGTATTATATAATTTTGATTTGTATTATACATATTGGATGTGTATTTTTACATATAAATTGGATGTGAATATTAATTGTAGTTTTTTATATATCTTGCATATTTGATGCGTATTACACATTTTGGATGTGCATTACACATTTTGGATGTGTATTATATGTTCTAGATATGTATTATACATATTTGGATGTGTAGTATATATTTTGAAAACAAACAATATATATTTATCTAAAAAAGATTGTATATTTCACATAAATAACAAAAATATAAAAATAACTAATATATTGCTAATATGAATTGTATTCTACAAAGAACTAAATAAATTTTACAAATGATTGATGGATTTTAAATGAATCACGGATTCTACAAAAAAGCATACAATTGATACAAAAGGGACCCTAAATTCTAAAAAAAACATGTGCGGATACAGACATTTGCTTCACACAATGTCGCCCACCACAAAATTGGATATTATTTAAATAAGGTATTGCAAAAAAATACCAAAATTAGATCTGACTAAATTTAGTATTTTGAAATATTAAATGGTATACATAATTAATGCAAAAGAGGATGCCTAAAATACCCTTTTGGGTAACAAAATTGAAGGTGCCGTTGGATTTCAATCTAATGGCTCGGATCATTGGCCTTCCTTACACATGGAAGGACCATGTCCTATTTGAAAGGCCATATATATGTGTGTGTGTGTGTGTGTGTGTGTGTGTGTGTGTGTGTGTGTGTGGAAAAACTTGAATTAAAGTGACAACATTTCTCATTCACAATGCGACAC